>ML797726.1:27712-52608 GCA_009831015.1 Picea engelmannii
CGTTGAGCTTCTTGTCCTTTTGTTGCTGCTGCTCCTTCCACAAAGCTTCCTGCAATCAAAACAATACTATGCATGCATGCTACTGATCTATTATGGGGTTAGAGATAAAACACAAATCAAATAACATAGATGAGATTCATGTGCTCGGGACGGGAAAAGTATCTTTTTCATTAGCTTCAATATGAATCAACTTACAATGATTTCTGACGCCAGTCACCGTTCCACGATCCTGATCCTGGGATCTTCCTCTTCCTTTTGTCCTCCAACTGCTGCTTCTTGATTTTCTCCTAAAGCTTGAGGCAAAGCTAAAGGGTTGGGACAAAACTGGATTGGCAATTTGGCAGAGTTTCTTTGCTATGATTTTTCCTCTTTTGAATAGTACCCCTACCCCTCCTTTTATAGGCTAGAAGGAGCTAGGGTTTTAGGCGAACTCTCGGCCATGCATGGCTGGGAGTTCTAGTTAACTGACAAAAAGCTCTTCGTCCCGGCGGAAACTTCCCTGATTTTTTTCTTTGTTAGGTATCCGCGGGCTGTAGTGGGCCTGCTAGAGGGTACCCGAGGGCTGTAGTGGGCCTGCAAGCGGATTCTTTTTAAAAATGGAGTTTTTCGAAGAGTTGTTCAGCATGGCTTTGGCAATGGAGGGAAATGAGTTGGCCTGATGCCAGGTAAGCAGGGGTAGTGCAATTTAGGGTTATAACACTAGGAACTGAAGAAAAGAGAAAGCTATGTGTGTAGATCCGTTTCCCTAGTGTGCAATATTCTACTTGACTGCGAAGCTCCATTCTAAGAAAGGAGGTAGATCTGAAGAAAAGAGGTAAGATTAGTGAAACTTTTTTATTAAAGAGGTAAGATCTGAAATATTTGTGCTTTGATAAAAGTATGATAAGTGGAAATTTTTGTTTCAAAAGTATGGATCTAGTTATGTTTGATAAATTTTGTCTTGGGCTGAAAACTAGGGCACAGTTAGAAGAAGGAATATTTGATATGAATAGATCTGATATAAATAGTGAAAGGTGTGTTATTCCTATGCATAGAAAGAATGTTTGGACTAACAAATCGATGCAAGATCCTAGGAAGAATTTTCTGCAGGTTAGTTACTATGATCCTAGTGCACAACACATGAAAGGTTGGGGATCATTTAACAGAAAAAGAGGATTAACCCTTTGTTACAGTTGCAGAAGACCAGGCCATCTTGCTAAGGATTTCCCTGATAGAATACCTAGTTGTCTTTATTTCAAAGCTATGTACCATGAAGTTTTGGACTTCCCTAGAATGATTGCTAAGCTTGAAAGAATGTATATGAGACAAGAAAACCCTGAGGAAGGTCAAGAAACTCAGACCATGATAGAACCCTAGAAAGAATCAGAGAATGTATTATTACAAATAAAAGAAACCCCGAATGATCACAAAAATATCAACTTATCAGAGATCTTCAAAGAAAAAGAGTGCATAGAAACAAGAATAGGAGACTTCGACATAGACTGTCTTTTGGATGTGGAAACATGGGTGAATATCATGATAGAAAGAACCTAGGAAATTTTAGGAGAGACTGATATGAGTCATTCATTAGGAGGAATAGGATTATTTAGAGGAAAGTTGATAACCTTATGTGGAAGACTTACCCAAATATATATGAGTGCTCATGGAACTTCGACAGAGGAAGATTTTGAGGTTGTTAAATTTATTGAGAGCAGCGCCCCATTTTCTATGTTACTAGGAAAAACCTAGATTGAGAAGGATCAGACCAGAAGAAAAGAAGAGGAAGCCCTAGAACAAAAGAAGAAAGAACTAAGAGACTTCATGACAAAGAGGATAGCACACTTACTAAAATAACAAGAAGACCAGTTGAAGCTATTGAGGACCAGCTATCTGTATGTCGAAGATGAAACAACCTAGGAAGACTTACAATATCTGTCCATACATAAGAGTAGAGCACCTACCTTAGATAGAGAATAAGTACAACTCTATAACCCTATGAAATAATCTCAACAACGTGAAGTTACTATGTTGAGTACAGATAAGAATCAAAATGGGAAGAGGAACCCAGTAATTCATATCACAGGGAAAAAGGCTAGAAATCTCAGCAAGAAGAAGGCAAAGTTGGAAAAAGTACAGGAGGTTCCAGAGGAAACTTCGCAGAAGGAAGGTTTTCAAAACTGGAACTTCGTCGGGATATCAGAACAACGCAAAATGTCACTTCGCCATGGCAGAGCGATATAACCATTGGAGGCATTATGACCATTAGACCAACACTCCCTAATGGTTAGAACAACAATTATGACCAGAAGGCTCACCATTAGACCATTGGGAATGCATTGTAACTAACAGAACTTCATTGATGAAGGCTTCTCGTCCATTGGAGAGGTCCATTACCTCTTTGTCTACTTAGTCCATCGAATGTTACACTGAGAACACTTTCGCGAATTGTATCCTAGCCAAAAGAAGAAATCATTGCTACTGTGTTGTGATTATTGAGATCGACACCTATTCTATTACATTGAGCATTCAATCATCGACCTGAGTTATCCGATCGAGAGCATGCATGTCGGACTAAATCAATGCCATAGAGAAGTTGGTTGAATAAGTTCTAATCGATTTAATGGCCGAAAAAGTAATTTCCGCAGGGATTCAAGCTTCATTGATGAGAGGAGTGCAAGCCTCTTCATTGACTGCTCACGAATCTGGACCATCCCAAGCCGTAGCCGAGAAAAGAACCAAGCATCGAGATGACTTGGTGAATGCAAAGTTGATTCCATCTATCCTTCTCGACTACATCCCACCCCTAGCTGGCACGGTGAGTTGTGACAGTGTCCCAACGGACTTCGACTATACCCTGGTTACTGCGTACCTCCCAAAGGGGATACATGCAGTTCAAACCTAGTTAGAGAATATCATGACATTAAAATTCAGTGACTTCAACCTAGGGGATCACAAGAACCATACCATGTTTTCCCCTCACAGGTACTTGACTAGGACAAAGGGGATGAACTCAAGGATAATCCCCCAACCATGGACTATGAACCTCACATAGTACACTATCTTGAATGTGATGAAGATACCGCATTTTGGAAGGCACTAGGAAGTTAACGCGTGCGTTAAGCTCCTACTATCGTGCTACCATGGCGGCTATCTTTGGCTATGCAGACGTGTCACCGTTGACCCAACGTTGATCCATAGGATCACTGGATTGAGCATGCAAGAACCAAACCCACAAGACTTCTACCCAGGGAAGGTTGCAGACCGTGAACTGGCACATAGGATTAAAGATACATATGGCGATGTAGAAAAGGGGGCATGGGGCTACAAGGTAGCTTCCATCCAGAATGGTGAAGTGCACCTGGACTACTAGCTGATCACAGGAAATCTAGTGAGAAATCATAGACCTACGCAGGTCATAGGGTTCGTTGTCGATCTCACTAGAAAATGTGTGGAAGGACTCCAGAAGAATTGGGAAAAGTACTTAGTCAACTAGTTAGAATTGGATTGAAGTGAAGCTTAGCATCAGGGTTGTGAGTTCCACTTTAGCTGGCCCATGATCCTCATTACATTTCCATATTGGAATATGTTGGAAGGTACGACCTTCCCCGACATTGAGTCGTTTGAGCCGTTCTCTATGAAGTTCACTATGCTCTGGTATTCGAGCGATATGGGAAAATAGTGGCAGTCGAACGTGGTATTCCATGCATACTATCTCCAGTTAAAGAGGGTTATTGAAGTTGTCCCTCGTATGATGTTGAGCACTCTACACCAGTTCGGGCCACTTATGAAGTTCTGTACAGATCCACACTTTATTTACATCACTGTGCGTGTAGATGAGAGTAAATAAGAGATTTAGTCATACTATAAGCTCACATAGGAAGACCTAGAAGAGATAACCAAGGACTGACCTATAGATCTCCTTATCCCTACTGACCCTGTAAAACTATCCGACCCTAAACAAATAGGAATCTCGGAGGCCACTCACGAGGCACATGATACACCTAGAAATAACAGAAGGAAGAAGACCAAAGAAGTCCAGCAGTTGAGTAGTGCGTGAGAAGAAACCGCCTCAGAATCACTGGGACAAGGAGGTGATGATGAAGTAGATAAAGAAGAGGCCAATGGAAAATAAGATCAATAGAAGCAAGGTGAAGTAACACTGCCTAGGGATCCTATTGATGAGGCTAATCCCTCCAAGAAAAGGAAGGTTTCCCCCACAAAACCTACTTCCCGGAAGAAGTCCAAAACTACTAATACTAAGTTGCAAACTGTACTCACGCTCGATGACTTCAACTTCATCATTACGGTTGTATCATATGCCTTGGAGGACCTCTTGCAGAACACTGAAGCCAAGCAAGCAGCCATGTATGATAGAATTGAGGCAGAACTCAGAGGGGTATAGCAGGCCCTTCACTCCAGCCACATAGTGTCCACTACTCCCCTGCCATCAGAAGAACTAGATGTTGGATATGAGCCTACCCAACTCTGCAGAATAGCTGATGCAACCGAAGCTCACCTTCATCATGCACAAGAAGAAAAAGAATAGGCCACAGTGGCCTTGAAGAAAGCACAAAAGGAAGTAATAGAGAAATGCAGGATTGCGCAGCAAGAGAAGGCTTCCCTCCAGTCAAAGTTCTAAGAGGAGAAATCAAATATCCAACAAGAGAAAGAACAACTGCTCATAGAGAAAATTGGAGTAAAATAAGCAGTCAGCAAATCACTTCGCTCTATGACAGGGTTAGAGCGAAAAGAGGAAGAATCAGTGGAGCATCAAGTAGCACATATTGTTGAAGCCATCCAATAGCTTCAACAAAGAATAACAGATATAGAGCTACAAATAGTGCCAAGCACTCCACAGGATGTGAGATACCAAAGAGAAGCCACTGCCCGGAGCGCAGTTGAGAGAATCAAAGAATTAGCTTTGGAATGTAAACAACTAAGTGATCATAGTGCACAGACTTATGAGTGACTTACTGAGGACCTTGAACTGAAGACACTCAAGTCACATCTCCAGGAAGAAAAGCAACAAGTAGTGACAGTACATGCACAGTTGAAGCTCCTGTCAGCAGTTGAAAGAATGAAAATTTCTCAGGAACAGTGCACTGCTCAACAACAGGTCCACACCATACAGAGAAAAGTCATGGAAGTGACTCGGAGGCTCCATCCAGTTCATGACGAGGCTTGCCAATTGTTTGAGGAGTTTGAAGGATGAGGAGCAAAGCTAGAACAAGTAGTCACAATAGTTAAACAATGGTTAGAGGGACATATCAATGAAGTAGTTATCCAAGAGTTCTCCGAGAAGGAGGCCTTGGCGCAACAACAATTCGAGGTAGCTTGATCCAAGCTTGAGGATTTTGAGGTAGAATTAACCAAAGCAGAGTGGCTCAAGATGAGTCATAAGTGAGTGGTGGGGGCTTGTTATCCCTTGACCACGTTTTGGAGATTCTTAGTTAGGTTTGAACTATTTTTGGACTTCAATGGGCTGTCGAAGGCAGAGTGCAAGTCGAAGGGGAGATCACGGGATCTCAGCCCCTTGTTTAGGGATTTTGGGTTTTGGGGTTATGTAATAGGTATGGGGATGTCGGCCCATGGTTTTACCCATGGTTAGGCCTTTTTATAATGTATAAATAGATATCTAGGCGATGTAAAGAGGGGTTTGGTACCTTGATAAGTGTTAAGACAAGATACACATATGTGTGATGTTGTGCTAAGTGATAGTTGTAAATGATTTGTGCATACCATGTGAGGCTTGCAAAGATAAGTGCAAGTGACTGTAAGAGACTATACAGAGGCTTTGTGTTGTAACCTAGCTTGGGGAAGGAGGATCTGGTGAGGTGCACGTAGATTTCCTCTATTTTGAAGAGTAGGATTTTGATTCTATGTGCCTATAAGAAGCTTGACCGAAGATAATAAAGAAGAGAATAATTGGTGGGCATAGCCCCAGGCTGGGGGTGAACCATGTATATCCTATGTTATGGTTTCTTTGTGCATTGTGATTTTTTATTGTTCATATGGTTAATGCTTAGTGGAGTAATGTATGCTTATATGGACATGATATGATAGCTTAGTGCTTAGGGGTGTGAATGAATGTTAGATCTGATCTATGTTGATATGTTTAGTGCTTGAATATATTGGATCTGGATGAACACTGCGCTTCTTTGTAATTAGGGTTTATCTGCACTGTAAAAAAAGGCTGAATACTATTGAACTATAACTTATAAGTGCTCTGTTAAGGTGTTACAATCACAGATTTGTGTCCCAGCTAAGGTTGCAGACACTGGAGTCCTGCAACCACCCCTACCTCTACCTTGGGTGAGACTTCATCTACTTCACAAGTGATGTCGAAAGGGATGGTAGTTAGGGTTTTGTTGGTGTGTTGTTGAAGCGTTGAACCCTAGGTCTGCCCCTGTGTGCCAATAAAGAGTGTGCTTTTTCCTCAACACTCAAGGTTTCCCATTATAAATGTATGGTAGCTTTCATTGAGATGTTTTCTTTTATGTCTAAATTAATTTCAATTATCACATTTAATATTTTCTTACGATGATAATCATGATAAATGATCTATATTTATGCTATATTATTCTAATGTTATATGTTTGAAGTACTGTGATTATCTTTGTATCCAACAACCTCGACTCAACAACACAATGCATCATACATTATATAGGTAAGGATGCCTTATTGTTGTTGTTTCCCACATGAATACATCTCTTTTGTACTTTTAAAAGAATATAGAATCTACTTCATGTGATTTTTGCAAGATATTTGGATTATTTCTCCTCCATCTATATCTTTTGAGGACAAGATTCCCCCTTATCTGATAATGCATGGAATATCCTCTCAAGGTGACAAGAATGGGGGTTGGAACCCTTGAATTCCTCTCAAAATTTATATCTATTGCAATATCAATATTTCAGTATGACACACTCTTTCAAAAAACATAAACATCCATCTCCTTTCTCATCATCCTCCATTGTGAGTGTGTGTGTGTTATTGTTGGAACAACCAACTAACATGGTTCATCATATCTCTAGATATTATGAAGACAATCAATCGATAGTTGATATTTTAATAAGAGTTTACTGAGTGGTGGATTAACCATTCAAACAATTAGTTGTGATGACCAGGAAAGTCAACTAGTGTACAAATAGAGGAGGAATTCAAGGAGTTCATTTTTCAACCTGGACAATCAAGTGGATCATGTCTTAATTTCTTCAAGGGAGTTAGTTACACTTTGTTAGTATATATAGATTCTCCTATGGATCAATCTATCAAGAAATTAATGTAATACAAGGTTTTTGGTTCCTTGTGTTTCCTATTTGTTGGCGCAGGCCTATTTTGGGCAGAAAAACCTATTTTTGGAGTGCACGCCATATGTGGAGGAAAAGAAGCATGTGGAAGATGGAGGAAAAGCAGCATGTCGAAGACCGAGGAAAAACAGCGTGGCACACATGTAGACAAACCTAGCCATGTTAGGGTTAGGGCTTTTGATATGAATGTAATGGCTATGAGCCAATAGAATAGTAGAAATAAAGGCCTATGAGGTCTAGTAGAGGTTGGTCAAGGAGATAATAGTTTTCTCTAAATAAGCTAGTGAATAGGTTTTTTTAGGGTTAGGGAATAGGCTCTGGAGCCTGGTGTGGTCTAGTCCACCTCACAGATGAAATTTATCCTACTTTTTTATTGTAAGCATGAAGATTGTAATGTGTGTAGTGCATATTTTGAAGAATCATGAATAAAAGAATAGAAGAGACAAATATTTGTGGACATATCCACAGGGGGGTGAACCATGGTAAACCTGTTGTGTCAATCTGTGTGAATGGTTGTTTTACTATTTATGTTATTTATCAGTTAAAGAATGGATGTGTAGCTTAAATTATGACCACATGCGTGCATAAGTTTCTTGATGAATGAATATTATATCTAGATGAATGAATACAAATATGATGCTTAAGGAAAAGAAACAAATCATAGTCCCAATCCCTCCCTGACGACAAACATCTGAGTATTGCAGTCCCCCATAAGTTGTCTCAGGTGAGACTGCATTGTGCACTCTATGTGCAGTGTTTCCTTTTGGTTTACCAGGAGGGTCGATAGTTTCAGGGTTTTGTTGGAAACCTTTGAGATCAGAACTTGGGTTTTCTTAAGTGTCCAACAAATGGTTTTGTTGTCGGTTGGAACTGCATAGGATAGATTGGAAGGGATCTGTTGAAGAAAAATATGGAGAATGAAAACATAGAAGGGAATATTCAGGCCATGGAATCCAACGAAGGTGGATATTGAAAGATGGTTAAGGAAAAGGAACTCGATTTTGCGCAGAAGGACAACAGAAACCCTAAATATAAAATGCGCAAATATATTGACAGATATGTGTTTAGAAACTTGCATGAATTATTTTTCTGTGAATTTCCGCATTTGTTACAAAAGTGGTTATTGAGGTTGAAGGACAACCATCCTACAAATCAGATGAGACAACAAGAGTGGCATCCCATGGAGATCGTGCAGTTTCATAAAGTCAATAATAAATTTACATGCGCAATACAGTTTTGGTTAGAAAACATTATTACATGTTTTATCATTGAATTTGCACTTGATACTACAAAGTTGTAGACGGCCTCAAAGAAGGATTTTCTAAAGGGACCTAGAGGTAGGTACATAATATCACTATATACTTCCATCAATATTTTATTATATGACAAAGGTGTGATGACCATGGAATCATACAACTAAACTTCCTTGTGCGCATTGGGGAAGGGGGAAGAACTAACATGAGTATGAGATATGGATAGGGATTTGGATAAGGGGAAGAAAAAGGAGGCCATGTACCTGATCATGATGGATGATGACCAGACAAAATAGATAATGAAAAAATATAGAACCATGTGTAGTTTTAGACCCTACTAGTATAAGATGAAGAACGAAAAGAGGGCCATAGCCAATACAAAGGGATTGGCGAGCGATGAGGAAGAGGTAGAGGATCTTCAGGCTCTGGAGCAGATTGAGGAAATCCTGCGTGCAACATATGAAAGGAAAACAAGAGGTCCAGGGTCAAGAATAAAAGGAAAGAATCTAGTCTAGATCATAGTTAGTGTGGAGCCTACAACTCCATGTGCGACTGATACACCTGAAGAAACACAATTTTTTAGACAACCAATTTTTGGTAGAAGAGGTGAAACAGGTCATGGGTCCAATAGAGGAAAAAAAACTAGGGATACAAGTTCAGGAAGTAGTAGTCAAATATCTACACTGTGCGGAGGAAGTAGTTCAACATGTTTCAAAATGGCGAGAGTAGATCCCACTATCATCTTAGCAAAGTTTCATGGCAAGGCATCTGAGGAATCTGAGAAGAATTTATTCATATGGGAAAAGATATGGGAGGAAAAACAGGTCAAAGACGAGGATAAAAATTTCACACAGTTGGATATAACATTCAGAGACAATGCAGTATACTGGTACATGAGCATTGATGTAAATAGTCAACAAGGATCATCAAACACTATCGTGGAGGTGAAAAAGTTGTTGGTAAATGAATTTCAGAAGCCAAGCTCACAAGACTAGTACATGAACGAAATGATTGAGAACAGGCAAAAACCAGGTGAGTCTATATGGGATATTGATCAAAGGTTCAAATGCATGAAAGTTAAGTTGAAGTACTCTATTACTAACAAGCAAAATAGGCATTTATTTGTGAACTCACTATTACCACACTTGAAGTATCCCTTGAGACAACAAAAGTTCCAAACTCAAGAATAGGCTCTACAAGCACCCCTGCAACTGGAAAAAAACCAATATCAACAAACATATCCAACAATAGAAGATTTGAAAGAGGACCTAAAGAATATAACATTTTAGTTGAACCAGGATAAGGGGAAAGAGAAGAGATAAGTTGTTTGGTGTATGTTATGCAAGACAAAAGGATACCTTAAGAATGAATGTCCAACCTTTGCGCAGTACTTGGACGCAGGGGTGCCAAACCCCTTGCCTATAGGAGAACCATGGTGTGAAATTTATAAGACACATGGGCATGATCCATATCATTGTACAATGATGTAGAAGTATAATACAGTGCCAACAAGTTATTACTGCATTTTTTTTAAGTTAGTGGGTCACGATGACAAGGATTGCAAAACACTAGAATTGATGAGAGAGATAAATTCATACACCTATAGGGTGCAAGCAGAGATGATGACAGGGCAAGACACACCATAGTTCAATAATTTTCAACCTTAATTCAATCCCGCGTAGACATAGTACAACAATGCACAACCACAATATAATAACATGCAAGACAACCAAATACCCCAATATAATGCATTGTGTGGAGATAGAGGTTGATTCAGAGGTGGAGGTCGGGGCATAGGAGGACTTGGACGAGGCAGAGGGACAATAGTCTTCCAAAATGGTCAACAACCATGACACTATGAAAGAGAATATCCACTTCCACCCATAACATGCATGTATTTTCACGCAGCAGACCATGACACAAAAGATTGTTCGACATTATTGGGAAAAATACAGGAAAAATGGAACCAGAACAATCGAAACGTACAGTGGATTTCTACAGAATCTAGGGATGATGGGAAGAACATCAACATATTTACTTGAGGAGGATCCAATAAGGGAGCTGATGCAACAAAACATGATCTAGCACAACACCAGTGGGTCAAGAAGACCACAGAGCTACATAATCATTTTGACGCACAGAAAGAAAAAGAGACATTTAAGGAGGCAAGACAAGATATTATAAACATGAATGTTGAGTCTACATCAACCGCGCAACAAATTCAAGATCCACCATTTTACGAAATTCCACCCTCAATGGATCACACCATCAAAGGACAACCTTCAGAGCAAGTAAGTAACCTAAAGAATTTTCTGCAATCCTATGTAAAGTTATTGAATGATCCATCATCCACTAAGGTATTACAAAACTTGCTAGAGTGATTAAACACAAAAGTAGAAGGGAAGTTACAACATAAGATAGTTAATCATCTCCATACAAGAAGATGAACAAGTAGGGAATTCAGGTTAAATGCCAACATTGGGGATTTCAATATGGGGTATGTCATACTTGATTTAGGCTCTAAAGTGAATTTATTACCTAAGAATACATGAAAGTGTATGGGGGAACCCACATTAGGGTATTTACATGTCCAGTTGAAATTGGGAAATCAACATAGAGTATTACCAATTGGAAGGCTAAAAGGTGTGACAGTAGACTTGGATGGAGTGCGCATTGTGGCATATTTCAAAGTTATCGAAATAGTAGATGGAATAACACCCTATACAACATTACTTGGATTGGACTGAGCAATTGATAACAAGGTTGTGATCAACCTGAAGACATGTAAAATGACCTTTGAATCAAGTGAGTACAAAGCAATTGCACCACTGCACCACTAAGAAGCATAATGGTTTGTAGAGGTGACATGTTTGGACTTGGAAGAAATAAATAAGCTATACAGGACTACCGTGCAGGAATAATATTATGTAAACCCAACTACAGAAGGGGTACTTAGCTGGAGAAGAATTACAACATGTTCCTTAGACTCAGATATAGGTCTCGAAAACTAGCAGCAGAGGCTACATGAAGTCTCCACAAGGAGGTGTGCTAGAATAGAGTGCACAATAAGGTGGGTCAATACAGAGGTAAGGGAACCTCCCACTTTTCATTGTTTGAATGACCTAGAAGAATTATTGAAAAACTATGAGGAAAGAGTTTTGGAAAATTAGAGGTTGTTATCCCTGGATATTTCACTAAAGACAACACCCGCAAGATGGTGGGGCATGCACAAGAAAATAGTTCAAGACTAGTATCAGTGTAAAAAATTATTTTGCATTAGATTTGGTGCATAACAAGGGAACAACACATTGCAGAAATATGATGGCCAAGGAAGGCCAACTAAGCACATAGAAAAATCCATAACATAATGGAGGTTGACACCACCCAAAGAATGGACTCATTAGTTTATTCATACATTGGAAGGGATACCAGGGAACTGGTACATAGAACAAGAACTGCATAGAGGCACTACAGAATGGAAAAGGTTACAAAAAAAATTTGTAGTAACTTTCTCATTTGAGCATGAAAACCCAAATATTGATTCATCCTTGAAGCTGATATAGGGAATGCTATTTTTTGAGGAACCTGAGGTGGAAATTATAACAAAATATCAACAACAGAATAGACATATATTCAAGGAATTATGCTCATGTTACCATGTCACAGAGGATACACTAGAAGAAGATGATCCACACAACATGCAGATAATAGGGATTGAAGGAGAACAAGAGGTGGAAGGTCCATCTCTAGAATTAGAGGCATTTTCTGCACCAATTAAGGTAAAAAAAGTCAACATTGGGACAAAAGAAAACCCTAAAATGGAAATCATTAGAGACTACTAGGATGAGCAGATACTAGAAAGGATAACAGAATTATTGCATGAATATAGCTACCTATTTTCAACAACCTTTACATAGATGAAAGGAATAGCATGTGATCTAGGAGAGATGAAGATACCCCTAAAAACATATGCTATACCTGTTAGACATAGACTTTGCAAGTTGAATCCAGCGTATAAGAAAAAAGTGAAAGCATCACTTGATCTAATGCTAGAAGATGGTATCATAGAGCCAGTGGAAGAATACAAATGGGTCAGTCCCATGGTGGTCCAAGAAAAGAAACAAGGGGGAATAAGAATTTGTGTAGATATAAGTAAATTGAATGATTCTTGCTTACATGATCCTTTCCCTACCTCTTTTACATATGAGATTTTGGAGAATGTGGGAGGCCAAGAAACACATTTATTCACACATGGATTTTCAGGTTATCATCAGATTAAAATAGCTCCAGAGGATAGGCAGAAGACTACATTTTCTAAAAAATGGGGATCATATCAATATACAATTATCTCCTTTGTACTGAAGAATGCACTAACTATATTTTCAAGAGTGGTCATAGCTACTTTTAAATATTTCATACATAAGTTATTAGAAGTATATTTGGATGACTGGACTATTTTTAGTCTATTGAAAGTTCATGTAGAAGTATTAAGACTCATGTTAGATAGGTGTATACAATGTCAGATCTCATTAAACATCAAGAAATGTATTTTTGAGCACACCTTTTGGAATATTGTTAGGACATGTGGTATGCAGACAAGGGTTACTGGTTCACCTTGGTAAGATTTTTTTAATTGTGAACTTACCACCATCGAATTCAGTGTGCCAGTTAAGAGACACACTTGGACATATAGGGTACTACAGGAAGTTTATCAAGTGGTACACGTAGATTACTGCATCGATGGAAAAACTATTGAAGGACACTAAATTTCAGTGGAACGAGGATTGTTAGTAGGTATTAGATACTTTGAAGGAGAAGATGGTGAAAAACACCTATTTAGTATTTCCATACTAAGAAAACAAAATTCATTTACATGTAGATGCATCAAAAATAGCACTTGGAGATATTTTGGCGCATCCAGGAGCATGTGACCTATACCATCCTATAGCCTTTGAAAGAAAGAAGTTATCAGACTCAGAGCAGAATTACAACACAACAAAAAGAGAAGGTATAGCCATGGTGTATGCACTACAGAAATTCAGACACTACTTATTGGGAAATCATTTTAAAATGTTCACAGATAATTCTTCCCTAAAATATCTAGTCAACAAGCCAGTGTTGGTGGGGAGGATCTATAGATGGCTATTATTGTTTTAGGAATTTGATTTTGAAGTAATAGTTAAACCAAGAAACTGAATGCAGGGCCATATCACTTATCAAGGATAAACAATGGAGAAGAAACTACTAACTTAGAAGATGACTTCCCTGATGCACCAAGGAAATATCACAACAACAATTTATGGCACACCAGAAAGTTAAAACGCATCGGAAAAGGGGCCAATGGTAAAAAAATCGGAAACTGGTCATCGATAAAAGAAGGCACGGACCGATCAATTATGAAATTTAATGAATCATGCTGAATAATCTTTAGAACATTCATGAAACAAAAGGAAGTGTCTCCGATAATATTTACGACATTTATGGCACCCCTTATACAACTGAAAAGCGGGACAAATAGACCTTATTGTGAATTTGAGCATACATAGAGCTAAGGATCACAAATATGAGTGGTGAACATGCGATTATGAATACTTTAACAGGTGGATTTCAACAATAGGAGGGAGATATATGTAGGATGGCACCGATAATGGTTGCCACAACAAGACAAGAAGCAATAAAAACATGAAGCAACACCAGGTCACCACAGGAACCCACATGGGAAGAACATGTGCATGCACAACTGAAGGGAATCATCGATGTCAACTCTATTCCTTCACCACAGGACAAGCTAGTGAGTGCCACACTTGTAGAGGAGGAGGGGAAAGCTCCGGTGGAAGTAAGAATGGACATTGACCCACAAAGAAGTGTAGGGGAACAAAACTCGTATGTGACAGAAAACTTGCAACAATAAACTGGGGTCGAAGTAGGCCACCAAACAAATGGCATTGATAGTGAGAGAATTGTATTCAACGGGTTAGAATCACAACCAATGGTATGGTCTGTGCAACAAGACAAATTGAAAATTGAAGATATAATAGGATACCCAGATTCAAGTGGGGAAGAAGGAGAACTAGAGGTTGGGCCATCTAGTGCGCCAATAAAGAGGAAAGGGAAACCACCTATTCTGAGATCCTTGCGCAATTAGTTCGAGGAATATATAGTCTTACTACACATTCTAGAGGGGGTGTAGGCCGCACCAGGATTGTTGGGTTATGTCGATAAATTGAGATATGCAAAACATGATGTGTATGACACTAGCAAGTTCTTAGAATTTGTGCAACAAGTTTACATAGAAAGCTTGGGCACACAGATGCTAGGAGATCCAATGTTGTAGTTGAAACAATTGATAACATGACTGGTCAACATAGGGATACCTAATTTGCGATCCTCCATGGAGGATTCTTGTGGATGGATAGGCTGATGTCCATCGATGTAGATTTAATTTATTTCATCACAAGACTTCCATCAAATGGTGAGAAGCCCACATAGTAAATGGACAACAAAATGAAGGAGAAGGAGCTCACAGAGGAAATGAAAAATACCTATGGGATAGAGAGAGGGTTGCATGGCATAATCATCAAAATAATCAGTGATGCAGCCACCAAGATGGCAGAAAAGTTCATGTCACACAAACTCCTTTGGAAATTTTGCAAGGAGGAGGTCCTTGCAGAAGTCATAGCAGCAACCGTGCATTGCACAAATGGAACAATGCTAAGCTAGGCCCCTTATTTGATGAATCTATTCCTAGAGGACTGCAAAGATGCACATGACTTGGGGACTGAATTCCACTACTCGTGTTTTATAGTGATGATAGCACTGATCATATGGAGGGAACCCACATATTATCACTTATACAAAAGAGTGGGACAATGTCGTGCAACATGGTACAAATACCTTAGGGAGAACTTCAAACCCGAAACAGAGGAGTGGAAATGAGAGTACCTTTTCCAGGAACCTGAGTGAGATGAAGGACAATATAGAAAATAACTGGAGGATAACTCTATAGGTGCTCAAGCAGTACCAAGGAATAGACAAATTCAAGGCCACAAGACACAACATGTTGATCCAGGTATGCAGAGATCTAAACAGAGAATGGTTTCAACTTCGATATTCCGTCAATGCAGAAGACGTAGACTGGGTAATTAAGGACTAGGTGGATGAATGGAAAATCCCATTCATAACCAAATACATGCCCAAGGGAAAGGAAATTGAAGCAGGGTTGTCGAAGACATCTGTAGGAGGAAGCACAATATCAAAGAAACCACTGTAGCAGAAGAAACCAGGTCCTAATCCAGTGCAACAGAATAAGGACAACACCCCAAAGAAGAATGGGAAGACATGAAAGAAGGACAATGTTCCTGCATAGGAGGAATAAGGAGGTGGGACACAACGGCACAAGAAACCCCAATGACGACAACTCCATAAGATGCAAGGCCACCCAAAAGGATGATCATACAAATAGTGGGGTTGCACAAGAAGGAAAAGGAACCTAAGGATATCCTGGAATACACAATCATTGAGGATGATGTCGACTTGGTAGTAGAGAGAGTTCAGGGCCGTGTGGATGAGGAATATGAGGAGGTCGAGAACTGGAGAGAACGTATCATGAAGTAAATGACAGAGGTCAAATGGGTCTTGGAATGGATACAAGAGACACAAACAAAAGATAAAGGAAAAGAATCGATCCAATGATCGACAGAAGCAGGGGACATAACCACGCAGGGAGATGAAGAAACAATCCAAATCATAGTGTAGGAAAGTCCAATTTTTCGCATTACAACAGATATGTTGCAGCTCGAGGAAGACATGACGCATGCACCACTTAAGGAATTGACACAAGTAGAGTTTTTTTTAGAAAAAATACCAATGAAAGCGATGTACATATTTCAATTTAGTGTCACACATGAATTATAGTCACGGGACGGGGTAGATGGAATAGAACTAGAAGCCACCATAGATGGAAAGGAAACTCTACAAATCGTCATAGAGCAAGTCAAGATGGAGATGAAGGAAGAGAAGTAGTGTGCATATAACCTCAAGAAGAAACTGAAGGAAGTCTTCAAAAATATTTCAAATAGCACGCAGGCAACAAAGAGCAGTGTTGAGGAGCATATCCAGATCATCCCATAGACCCTCGAGGGGTACATGAAGGAGATAGAGGAACTGAAGGAAAATATAACTCCAACAAACACTCTTGAGGTCTTATCCAAGAGAGAACAAGAAGTAGAATTACAGAAAAATGGGAATGCAAGGGAAGCCAAGGAAGTCACATAACTTTTTGATAGGACTACGCACATATGGAATACTATTGAGGAAGATGAGAAGTTCCAACAATTGGACCAACAAGAGGAAAACATTAATGTTGCAATGAAAGAATTGAAGAAACAAAATAAGGCAATGGGCATCACAGAAAGGTTGAAAGGAATGTAGGAGATGAAGATCCTACAAATGAAATTGAAGACTATGTAGATAAATAAACAGGAAAGGCATGCCCAATTGGATCCACTCTAGGAGCAAGCAGCATGAATAATTGCATAACTAGAGGTCGAAAATAAAAGGATGGAAAAGGTCCATACGGAGAGTGCAAAGTCATTAAAATAACATATTACAATGTAGATGGTAGAGGCACTAACAAATAAAGTTGCACAGGTGAAAGCCAAAGGGGAGGAACTAGCAGGAAAGTTCCACAGTTTAGAGAAGGCTATACAGGGAGTGCACACCGCCTAAGTGGCTTGGGATGAGCCACATGTCAGTGTTGGGGGCCTATTGGCACATAACTATTTTGGGGAGAAAAGCCTATTTTTGGAGAATGCGCCATATGTGGAGGAAAATCAACATGCAAAAGATGGAGGAAAAGCAGCAGGCCAAAGACTGAGGAAAAGCAGCATGGCACAGATGTAGACAAACCTAGCCATGTTAGGGTTAGGGTTTTTTATATGAATGTAATGTCTATGAGCCAATATAATAGTATAAATAAAGTCCTAGGAGGTTTATTAGAGGTTGGTCAAGGACATAATAGTTTTCTCTAAATAAGCTAGAGAGCGGGTTTTTTTAGGGTTAGGTCACAGGATGTGGAGCCTGGTGTGGTCTAGTTCGCCTCACAGATGAAACTTATCCTACTTTTTTATTGTAAGCATGAATATTGTAATGTACACAGTGCATATTTTGAAGAATCATGATTAAAAGAGAATAAGAGACCAATATTTGTGGATGTAGCCCCAAGGGGGGTGAACCATTGTAAACATGTTGTGTCAATCTGTGTGAATGGTTGTTTTACTGTTTATGTTATTTATCAGTTAAAGAATGGATGTAGCTTAGATTATGACCACATGCATGCATAAGTTTCTTGATGAATGAATACTAGATCTATATGAATGAATACAAATATGATTCTCAAGGAAAAGAAACAAATCACAATCCCAATCCCTTCCCTGACTGCAGACATCTGAGTCTTGCAGTCCCTCATTATATATCTCGAGTGAGACTACACTAAGCACATTGTTCGCATTATTTCCTTCTGGTTTACTAGGAGGGATGATAGTTTGAGGGTTTTGTTGGAAATCTTTGAGATCGGAACCTGGGTCAACCTAAGAATCCAACACTATTGTATATTGAGTTATTCTCACATGTGCTTAAGTTCCATAATGATGTATTAAACACCACCTCTTCTTGGAATGTTTAGGTCCTTGATCTAACTAATACTCAATTATTCCAACATTTTATTAGAGCTATTTGTTTGAGAGCTATCCTATTGTCTACAATTATTTTGGAGGCTATCACTTGCATGCACTCTTGAAGAGTTAGATATCTTTGGTATATTGACTCGGGATTTCAAATTGAATTCTAAATCAAGGCTTATATCTATAGATAAATATCATGATTTTCAAGCATGAGCCCATGATTTGGAAAGTCCACAATTGTAATATATGGGAACAAGATATGTAAATGTTGTTGAAGAGTCTAGGGTTCTTTGGTAATTTACAAAGACCGTAGTTCTAGATATGAAAGATAATCAATACAAGTTTTTCATTGATGGGAAGAAGGATGAGGATGTAGGATTCATATTGACCTACATCTAAAAAACGAATCACTTTCATACTAGAAGGATCGATTATTTAAGTGAAGTTTGGAAGAAGTTGAAGACTCTATTTGATATGACTAATAAAATTTTGGTTACATATATTGAGAAAGATTTGATCTCTCTTGATCCTCTCTCCTTTGAAAGAATTGAATATTATTTGGCTCACATGAACGCGATTCATTTGAAATTGGGTGAATGTGAAGAAATTTTCTTGAAGAAGGATAGTCAACTCGCAAAACTAATTTAGATGAATATGAATATACCCTATGATGTATTATTTTCAACATTCCATGCTATTTGGGCATCCAAAAAAGAAAATGATAAGGATTATTCACTTGATTCTTTATGTGGTTTGCTAATTATGACATAGGAAAAATTACTTGATGAAGTGAAACTTGATGCTAAGAAAGAGGCCCATTTGTTGAAGGGAAAATGTTGACATAACTCTAGAGAAAGAGGTTGACCAAGAAATTAAGAGAAAGACTGGGATTGTGTTGACTAAAACATTAAGAAAAAGCATGGAAATTAGGAAAAAAATATAAAGGTATAAAAAATAATACCTACAATTATCAGAAGAAATCAAGATATGTGGAGAAGGCTTGTAGGTAGAATACTGAAGATCTAAAAGAGAAAGTTAAGAAGCTTGAAAGAGATGTGTCAATTAAATGTTTGATTGATCTATAGCATTGGACTTTAGAAGGTAAGGAATATAAATATATGTTTTATATTAGTGCTTAGTAATCCTTTCATGCTCACACTTCTAAAAGTGAGTTGATAGTTGACTCTATTTGTACCCATCACACTGATAAAAATGATTCTCTCTTTTCTTCATTGAGTAAGGAAAAAAAATAAAATATTTTTTGCTAATGATTATGCTTTTACTTTTGTTGGTTGTAGGAAAATTGAATGTCAATATTGTGTGATCACTAATGTGTATCATGTAGCTAGTTTGAGTGCCAATTTGTTGTTTGTACCCTAGCTAATTTAGACTAGAAAAAATGTAGAATTTTGGCCAAATTAGTTTGTTGTGAAATATATGCACAATAACTTCATTTTTCTTGTTGAGGGTATTATTGATAATAAGGATAAAATTCATAAGTATATGATTTTCCCAAAAGGGATCTAGGATTGAATGCACTCATAGAAAATATTGTCAACCAGAGTAGGGTTTGGCATAGAAGACTTGCACATTTGAATTTCTAAAGTATGATGTCGATGATGAAACATGACATGGTTTCTCAACTACCTATGGTTGTTCCCATTGATGGTGTATGTGAAGGGTGTGTCCTTATAAAGAATATTTAGGTTTCATTCAAAAAAGGGAAAGCTTGGAGAAAAAATACTTAGCTAGAACTTGTCCATAGTGATTTATGCTTCTTGGAAAAACCATCACTAACAGGTGAAAGGCATGTTTTGAATTTCATTAATGAATTTTATAGGTATACTTGGGTATATTTCCTAAAGAAAAAGGATCGTGTATTTGAAAAATTCAAGGAATTTATGGAATTTGTTGAAAATATATGTAGTTGACCTATGAAATGATTAAGATCATATGATGGAGAATAATATGTGGGAAAGGCGTTTGAAAGATACTCGTTGAAGCATGGTATCTCTTAGCAAATATTTGTACCTTACAAACCTCAACAAAATGGCATTGCTAAAAGGAAGAACCAAATATTGGTCAAAATGGCATGGCATCCTCTTCGAGCCAAAGGTTTTCCAACTAGGTTTTGGGTAGAAGATATATTCTACACAAACTATTTGTTGAAATTGATTTTGACCAAATTTGTATGGGAACGAACTCCTTTTTGAGAAGTGTAGTGGAAGAAAACCCTCAGTAGGACACCTTAGAATGTTTGTATGCGTAGCATGGGATCATGTTCTATATGATAAGAGAAAGAGGTTATATTCAAATATTCATGCTTGTATTATGATGGGATACACTAAAGATTTTAAGGCATATATATTGTTTTATCGAGTCATACACAAGATAATCTATAGGAGATATGTCATCTTTGATGAGAAGAACTCAGGAGTAACTCTATTGGATCACTCTTTTGGTTTGTTGAGTAATGATCCTTTGGAGATTTTGCAGAAACTTGGATTGACTAACTACTACATAGGATCATTAATTATATAGTTGTCCCCTCTACAAGAACCAATTCACAATTGAACTTTTACAACATAATCACAAACAAGTTTTGGAAACCTTATTTATAACATTGATGGAGAGTTTGGCATAGGAACTCCTTCAATAATTTATCTTCCTAGATGGACAACTAAGAAAATTGAAGCTATTGGTGCTAACATAGGAGATGTTAATGACTCAAGAAATACTAGAAGTTAGCAACAATGTGGTAGTGTTTCTATAATGGTACATGTGATTCTAATACATATGCATATGCACATGGTTGAATTGAATGGGAGAATGTCATAGCTGATGAGTATCATATTTTAATGAATAATCAAATATTGGAATTAGTCCCTCGACTACAAGGAAATAATATGGTGAAGTGTTGATGGGTATACAACACAAATTTCACATCCAAAGATTTTTTGGAAGGAAAAAAAGATTCATTGGTAGCCAAGGGTTTTCTTAGCAAGAAGGCATAGACTACAATAAAACCTTTTCCCCTATTACAAGGATCAATTTTTGTTTGACTAATTCTTTTCCTTGTAGCTCATTCTATATGGGAGGTACATTATATGGATGTCAAACTTATTTTTTTACAAAGAGATCTCACTAAATATATTTATATGGAGTCATGTTGGAATACTGGGAGGGGGGGGTGAATTAGTATGAACACTTTTATCACTTTTAACCACAATGTATATTCTTCAACAATATTCAATAGTTTATCTTTAACATTCAATATATATCATCAATAGTATAATCATAAGTAGTATCACATGACAAATATCACATCAAGTGAACAGTACACCAAAATTTACGTGGAAACCCAAATGGGAGAAAATCACATAATTTTTTTCTTATATGTCAAAAGAATACATTCATTAGAAGCACCAACTTCCCAATTTTCCAGCTACAATTGGAAGGAGGCTACAACCCCCTATTCTTCGGCTTCAACCTGAAGGAATATACAACTCCCTGAATTATCTAGCTCCAACTAGAAGGAGGCTACAACCCCCTAATTTCTCTGGAACCATTCGGAAGGTGGCTACAACCACCTATCCTTGCACCATCCTGCTGCCCTGAAATATAATTAGTGTAGACTCACTATCACTACCATTGATATTGTCACTATCACTAATGATAAACTAATCATCCAACCTGTGAATGTCTCTGTCACTGATATACCTTCATCAACCAATTGTACCCAGATCCACTCACATGGATACCAAAACCATCACCAACTTATGTACCATGCATCAACAAGACATGCCTCTCAAGCACGTACCATACCATCATCAACATGTAACCCTCCAAAAATGCATATAAACATGCATGTAAATTTGTAACATACCCAGTGTACATGATCATAGATCCATGGACCTTCCTCAACTTCAAAAACAAGATAATAACACCTTCATTAAACTTTACCTTAGTCTCACGGGACTAGTTTTTGGATTAATCATAAACCCTAAATTTAAACAAGAAAAAATACATACCTATACTGAATAAAGGTATGAAACTTGTACCCAATATTATTCAATATATTATCTACAATTCCTCCAAGTTTCACTCCTTGGAACATCCCATTAAACGAGTTATAGAAAAAATGGCGGACCTTGTTGAATTTTATCTTGTTCTAGAGAGCTAACTTCTAGAGCATACCACGCACAAAATATTGGATATATGGATATAAAATAATACAAATCATACTATAGATTGTAATATATCTAATTCATTTTGTTTCACTAATGTTTTATACTCTATAAATAAGTTATGATTGTTTTACCTAGAATACTTGTTTGAAACTAGTTTCAGGACTAGCTAAAAACCCTATTTTCCACAGAGTGTTTCTCCGAACATACAATGACCCAAAAGCCTAAATTTATACCACATATACCTTGATATGTCTTCTCACTAACCTCAAAGGTTTTCTATTATAATCATTCTATAAATAAATTTATAGTGAAAATGGTAAGATGACCTGTAAATAAACATACCTTAGAACACATCCTCACAAGACTTCATCCTCCCTTGGAATTTCTCCCTTCTTCAATTCATCTTCCCTCTAAAAATTTTCTCATATATTCTTGGTTAGCTCAGATAAAAATAACTTTCTCACTTAGATAGATATTCAATAAAATTATGCGTACAAATGAGAGGCTCTTGATGTGTATTTATACTTTTCCAAGTGACTTCTTTACTTAACTTTAGGGTCGATTTGTAACTTCTTGTTTACAACTGTTTTACCCTTTTTCCTCATTTTGGGGTCAACTAATAAATTCTTGTTGCAACCATTTATGGAATTGTTAACCTCACTTTGGGTATTCTTAACCATACTTCGGGGCTTCCATCTTCAATAGGAAATATCTCCTCAACCACAAGGAACTACGTGGTGTACCAACTATCACTAGAAATAGCATGATGAGGACTATCCATTCATGAGTGAGTTACCTTAATTTAATCCATATTTCATGACTAATTCCATGATAAAATACGGTATCCTTAACCATACTTAGGGGTTTCTTGTAGACTTCTTCAAATAATATTCCCATGAGGGCCATGCTTAGAGCTACACCATAAGGGGACCAATTTGGAGACTTATACAAATACACCCATCACATCAGTTGAGATCAGTCCACTACTCATTTAAATCAATGAAAAAAAGCTATCCAACAATATCGCCCTTTGGAATTGATGGAAAGACTGATGGCATGGGATCATTCATGCTTCTTCTCATGCTCCCCCTGTGATAATTTCTCCCCATGTGACCATTGCTCCCTCTATCTCTATGCATCTACTCTTTCTCTCTGTTTCCATGAATCTATTATTTCTCTCCCCCTTTAGAATCAATGGAAAAGGGTAATCCTCCTTGGAGATGCTCCCCCTGTCATAATTGTCCTTTTACTTTGTGTGGTTTTTCCTCGTATAAATCCATCACATATATGAAAACAATTCAAAAATAACTATGGGGCAGAAACTACTCCAAGTTTATGTCAAAGATTGTTGTTGGGAAATTATACCCTACGGACTAACAAGCTAGGGCTTAAACTTGCATGCAGATCATGACCCTTAAGAAATTACTTTTAACCTTCTACCCCAAACCTAAAACCCTTTTTCTCATGCAAACATGAAAGAATCGACTAACCTTTTTATCGACGTTCGGTGTAGATCCTCCGTTGCGCTTTATCTCCTTGCTTCTGCTGCTCCTTCCAAAGACGATCCTGCAATCAAGACAAAAATACTACGCATGCATGCTATTGTTCTTCTAGAGGGTTAGAGATTAAGCATAAATCAAATAAAATATATAAGACTCGTGCATTGGGATGGGAAAAGTATTCTTTATTAATCTCAAGATGAATCAACTTACAATAATCATAGAGATCGACCACCGTTCCTCGATCATGATCCTGGGATCCTCCTCTTCTTTGTCCTCCAACTGCTTTGCTTGAATTCTGTTTAGGCTTAAGAAAATGCTAAAGGGTTGGGACAAATGGATTCGGCAATTGGGCAGAGTTTCTTTGCTATCTTTTTCCTCCTCCAAATAGTATCCCTACCCCTTCTTTTATAGGCTAGAAGGAGCTAGGGTTTTGGATGAACTCTCGGCCATGCATGGCTGGGAGTTCCAGTTAACTGACCCAAAGCTTTTTGTCCCGTCAGCAACTTTCCTATTTTTGTGCTTTGTTAGGTAAACGCGGGCTGTAGTGGGCCAGCCAGCGTTCCAACGCATGCAGTAGAAGTCCTACCAGCGTTCCAACGCTCCCAGTAATGGGTTAGGGTGTGGGATACTTCATTTAACAGGTTTTTCAAGAGTTTGTTCAACATGGCTTTGGCAAGGAAAGGGTATGAGTTGGCCTGATGCCAGGTAAGCATGTATAGTGAAATTTAGGGTTATAACAGATGCCCCCTAATGTGTGAGGTCAGAAGAGCATCTGATGGCTGGAATACATTACCAATTCTTTACCAATATGTACTGATATGCTGAATGAGTGAGCCTATGAATCAGGAATCAGGAGGTGCCATCTGCAAAAAATATCAAATGTCTCACCGAGGCGGGCATACCCATGCTCAGGATAAAATAGAACCATGGCTACCAATCAAATACACTGTAGATCCATGTCAAATAACTATAAAGAGTAGCC
>ML797726.1:57002-92406 GCA_009831015.1 Picea engelmannii
ATGGGCAAGACTGCCTCCAGCCCGTAAATGAGTTGGAAAGGTGAGAAACCGGTTGCAGTCTTAACTGAGGTTCGGTAAGCCCATAATGCCGAGTATAACATCAAATGCCAATTTGACTTGGCTGAGTTGATAGTTCGTTGTAGCATCATTTTGAGAGTTTTTTTAACAACTTCCACCTGCCCATTGGCTTGGGGGTAGTAAGGTGATGAATGTTCTTTCCGTAACCCAAGATTTGATGTTAACTCAGACATCATTTGATTCTGAAAGTGACTGCCATGGTTAGTGACAATCTCTCTCGGGATGCCGAACCGTGCTATAATCTGGTTAAATAAGAAGAGAGCTGCAGTCTCTCCATCATCTTTAAACGTTGGCATAGCTTCAACCCACTTAGTGAAGTAGTCGACAAAGACGATGATATAGTGGTGCCCCCTTGCTGACGGGGGGTTGCATGTAGTGTAATCAATCCCCCACTTCGTGAAGGGACCAACTGTGATGATAGGAAACATGGGAGCGGGATGTGCCCTCATCTTCCGTGAGAAGATTTGGCACGGATGGCACTTCTTGACCGACTCGATACAATCTTTAATAAGTGTGGGCCAGAAGTAACCTGCTCGTAAAATATTTTGGGCTGTTGCCAACCCAGACAAGTGACCGCCACATGCTCCTGTATGACAATCGTTGAGCACTATGACGGCCTCTTCATGAGTGAGACATCGACGCAAGATGCAGTCTACACCTCTCCGATACAATGTATCATTGAGTATGAGATAGTTCTTGGCCTGATGGCGTATCCGCCGACGCTCATCACGAGAAGCAGAGGTGGGGCACTTCAAAGTATAGAGATAGATCATTATATCTCCGTACCAGGGGTCTGACAATTCGATCAAAAACATATCCCCCTGGATAGGCGATTCCTCAGGCACAATGTCACCTGACTCAACCGGAAGTTCTGAAATAAGTTCTGCGAAGACCAATGACTTCTTGGACTTGGGTGAAACGAAGTCTAAGTCAAATTCTTGGAGGATGACCATCCATCTACTGATTTTTCCGCCGATAACGCATTGTGTCAACATGTACTAGAATGGATTCACGATGGCAACGACGGTGGTCTTGCGAAACAGAACATAGTGACGAAACCGTTGGACAGCATGAACTGCTGCCAACGCAAGTTTTTTGAGATGAGTATAATTAAGTTCCGGTCCTTCGAGGCCTCGACTCAGGTAATAGAACACGTATTCAGAAAACGAATCATCTTCCTGAACTAAAACCATGCCTATAGTTGACTCTGCGGCAGCCAGATATAAGAAGAAATCCTTGTTATAATTCGGTGGCCGTAGCAGAGGTGCGGTTGTAAGAGATTGTTTCAATGCATAGAAAGAGCATTGTGCTGCTTCGTCCCAGAAAAAGGGAACATATTTCTTCAATAAACGCATGAAGCCCTTGGTAATTTCGGCATAGTTAGCGATGAAGCGTCGTAAGAAGTTCGCCTTGCCTTGAAGACTTTGAAGTTGTAAAATTGTGCATGGGGGGGGCAACTCGATTATCGCCTCCACCTTAAGAGGATCGACCATGATCCCTGTGGTTGACACTATGAAACCTAACAAACGTCCTGACGTGACGCAAAAGCTGCACTTGTTGGGATTCAAGCGAATCCTGAAGTAGCGACAGCGTTCGAAGATTAGTCGGAGGTGCATAGGATGATCCTTTCGCTTGCGAGAGCGTGATGCTAAATCATCTAGATAGGCCTCGAATATATTTTTGAGGTCATGAAATGCAAAAGACATGGCCCGCTGGAAAGTGGCTCCAACATTCTTGAGACCAAAAGGCATCTTGCGATAGGCGAATGTACCCCACGGACAAATGAATGTCGTTTTGTGTTGGTCCTTAGGTTTGATTTGGATTTGATTATAGCCTGAGAAACCATCCATGAACGAAAAGGCTTCACAACTGGCACATTCATCAATGATCTGGTCGATGAATGGGGTTGGATAATTATCTTTTGGACATGCCTTGTTCAAATTATGAAAATCGGTACAGACACGAATCGTGCCTTGTTTTTTATCAACTGGTACGGGGTTTGACAGCCACTGAGTAAAATGAATTGGGTATATGAACCTTGCCTTAAGCAATTTCTCAACCTCGGCTTTGATGGCTACTGCTTTCCTAGGATTAACTAGACGAAGTTTCTGTCGAACATGCTTAGCATCAGGATACGTTGTAATTTC
Organism: Picea engelmannii; assembly: GCA_009831015.1. Classification (NCBI taxonomy): domain Eukaryota; kingdom Viridiplantae; phylum Streptophyta; class Pinopsida; order Pinales; family Pinaceae; genus Picea; species Picea engelmannii. Next base: position 59,228 of record ML797726.1, read on the forward strand.
ATGTTCAACTATTTTTGGATCGATGCCTGGCATTTCCTCATAAGACTAGGCAAAAACGTCACGGAATTCTTTAAAAAGATCCGTGTAAATCCGAATCTCCTCGGGGGAGCAATCCGCTCCGAAGAAGACATTGTCCACGACGCCAGGGTTGCGGGAGATGTTGATAGGTATGGTGGCAGTGATAGTCGCCATATTTCCCTCGACGTAAATTTCCTATGTAGCTAAGAGGTTAATGGGACATGGATGATCTCCCGTCATGGTGATAGTGAATTCTCCTACCTCGATTCGATGTAACTCTGGGAGGAAATATGATCTGTGATGAAGATCTTCCCAAGGTCTATCCGGACTAGTCATTGCTTCGATTACATCTTCATTAGAAGGCAAGAATAAGTCTAACGAATCGGTGGTAGCAAGAGAACCCTGAGCCCAGATAGGCTCCGGAAGTGGGTCCAACTCTTGTGTGGGAGTCAGATCAGGAGTAGTTGAAGTTTGCTGGACTAGAGAGTACGCTACTTCAGCGGTCAACAAGGGCATGGACATGCCAACGTGCCCTGTCTCATACATCGTGGCTGATGGGGAAGGAAGAGTCCACGGATCCTGAAAGTAAGTCGTGCGAAACGACGAAACATGAAAAATATTAGCCTTGTGGTGAGTCGATATAAATTTGACATCGCCATGAGGAGGGGGGTAATCGAAAGTACCCATCAAAGATGGGCACAAACCAACTCCTATGTTAACGACACCAGCTTGAGGATTATCTATCATGGGAACCGTGGATGCCCCCAAGGCTGGGTCAGGTCGAGAGAAAGACAGCTGATCAATGGTCACTATCCGGCCTTCATGTGGAAACAATAAGACTCAGAAAACTGTAGCGACCACCGCTTGCATTGCATAAGTCCAACTATGACCTAACAATAGATTGTAGTCGATGGGGGCATCAACTACCTCTACTTTGACGCACACAGTCTTCCCCCCTAACTGCACAGGGAAAGAAGGAATGATGCCATGTGGTCGGAAAGAACGACCATCGAACGCAGTGAGGAGAGTAGGTGACGGAGACAACTCAGGTTGACCAATGGATTTCCAGCATGCTAACGACATAACACAAATCGAAGCGCCCTCGTCTACCACCGTGCGAAATATATTCCATGTAAAAGTTTTCGTGGGGTGAGCGACTTATATCTGAAACATGACATGGTAAGGAAAACGAGGTTTCAATTCAGTCATGTCTAACATGATGGTACCCGGGTTACAAGTCTCAGTAGAGCCTAAAGCAGTCAACAAGTCTTTCCTCTGAGTAGGGCAACTTTGGAGGACTTCCAAAGCGGACATAGAACAAGGGGTTTGTGATAAATCTTCCACCATAGAGTAGTTCTGGGCGGCCCTTGTGTTTGGATTGTGAGAAGCTCTCTTAAATGCACCTTTTGGAATGCGTGTCATTATTTCACCCAACGTCTTTTCGATCTGTAGAGGAAGAGATGGGATCTCGGCTTCTTTGCCCTTCTCAGATGCGCTTGGTTTTCTATAGTCGTGTGCTCTAGTCATGATTAAAGCATCACTTTTGACCATATATACATTCGTGGAAGAGGAATTGTTTGGAGGAGGGCAGTTTTCCTGGCTGCCCCCTTTGGCACTTGCAGAGGCTTGAGTTAAATTTTTCCCATGCTGAAAGGGATTAGTCAACACCGCTTGCTATTGCTGTGTGACAAACTTCTGGGCCTCCGCAAGTCAAGGGAATAGATGGGTCAGGTGGTCTTCTGCACATAAGTTTCACAGATACCTCGCCTTCCTCTTTTTCGTGGTGCCCTCGCCAGCATTATCAGTTGGTTTTTTATCCCCCTTACTCTTTTTGCGTTGTTTTTTCTTCCCTTCAGGCTGTTGGTTGGCCTTTGGGTTAGTCGTTTGCACAGAGTGTACTTCCGACGTTTGGGTAGGAGGAGCAGCCAAAGCAGTAGTTTGGCTGGCCGTTGAGTGTTGTATAGATAACTGCTGCAATTGTTTTGTCAATTGCTCAACGGGCTTAGTTTGTGCCGAACCAACGATACCGTCAGCATGTGGTCCGACTCTCTGTCTGGTTTTATCCAGAATCGATCGTGGTGCATCTAGCAGGATGTTGTACAATAGACCAGACTGAGAATAGATAAGCTCAAACTGTTGAGCCCTCATGATGGGATCCTCCTCGGAGAAAACCCCTAAAGTCGCGACTTCTTTGGATAACTGCGGAACTAAAGACTTAAGGAACCACTCAAGCAGGAATGCTGGTGGGACAGGTACCTTGATAAGACTCTTTCGGCGTCTCCATTCTCGAATATGATCCGAGATATGGTCCGCTGTCGTCTGCTCGAAATTGGCTAGCAACTCTGTGCCGGCGTCGTATCTCACAGGTAACTGGAAATGGTTAAGGAAGGCCATCGCCAGTTCGCCAAAAGAAGAATATCGTGAGCGGTCAAGCTCGATGTACCATTTCACGGCACTCCCAATAAGAGTGCGTTGAAACAATCACAACTGGACAGAGTCATCTTTCAGTGAGTTAGATGAGCACCAGAGATGGAAAGTAGTCACGTGATCACCTGGATCTTCATTGGGCTTGGCCTCGAACTTTGGAATGTCCGAAGGAAACTTCGTTGGCATAGGAGGCCAATGCGGATCGTGACAGATAGGATCATTTAACAACCGTGTCAAATCGGGCAAGTGTAACGTCACCAAGAATGGTAGTTTTGGTTGCTGCTGATAGCCTGGATAAAAGGGTCCTGGAGTTTGACTGGCACCAGGTTGCCAGGAAAAGTTTGGCTGCTGGCCTGGATTCTAGTAGAAACCATGGCCCTGACCAATGTAAGGGTTTTACATTTGCGGAGACATTGTTGGCTGATTCCCCATAAAGGACATAGGATGTTGGGCATTCATCATGTTTGATGGACTTTGGGAAGGATTACTCCATGCCAGTCCTGTTGGGAGAGGCATAGAAGTCTGTTTGGGGTTCCATTGACTATGGAAAGAATTACCCCAGAACAACATTCCAGAGGAAGGAACGGATCCCTGTCCTGAGTTCCAAGGTCCTGGTATATGTGCCCCCAACGCAGGAATAGTAACCTGTGCTGGAGTAGACTGTCCGAAAATGGGTGTGCCCCCAGCTGGGAAAGCAGCAGATGCAAAAGTGTTATTACCAAATGTCCCGTTCCAAACAAATGGTGACGAACCTACCGACTGAGTTTGCACAGGTGTTCCTTGACTCCCAGCTCCAAATGAACTTGTTTGTGTAGGCTGCCTGGTGGACTGCTGATGCGGACCACCAAGTGAAGGGGACGAAGGAGGGATATGACCTCCAGCGTAAGAAAAAGCATTGAAAGGGACAGGAATTCCCCCAAGTTGACCTTGCAGAGGAGCATTAGAGCTCCCTGCCCACAGACCCAAAGTCTGCAAAGTGGAGTAAGTGAGTACAAGACTTATGCCTGAAATAGGCATACCGTATGAGAACGGTGGGCCTGTCGCACTAGGTGTGGCCGTCGCGATAGATGGGGTCAGTCCACTATGCGACGTAGTTGCGACCGAGACCATGGTGGACCGAACCATCGACAAAGGAAAGTTAGGAGAAGCTTCTCCTGTGGTAGCAACGGTGATGGGAATGGAAGAATTCCCAGAGGAAGTAACAAAGTTTTGTTCCATAACTGGGTTAGGCACTGACAGGCGTTCGTAAAATTGAATTGGCACAATAATGTCCGGCCAAGTATCAGTGGATGGGGTTTCAACTATGCCAAGATTGGCATTTGATTCCTCTGGGAGTTGTTTGGGCTCAATGGTTTGAAACCCGGTTGCTTCGAAAGACCCTTGTTGGTCTAGCTTCTGCCTCAATGGTGGTGGGGGTGGCTCCAGTATAACCGGCGGCAGGCCTAGAAGCCTTCGCGACCGACGGAGCTTTGAATCCTCCACTGTGTGAGAAGATTCACTACACTCTAAGGTATTCTACACGAACAAACAATAACACACACTAAAAGAAGCCCCTATGAGATAAGACAAGCAACCACTAACTATTTAGAAGAACAGTTACAACAACCAACACTAGAGCAACTTACTGGTGCAAGTGCAACTCGAATACGGAAGCACCCTCCAGGTATACTCTACAAAGCGTGGCCCGATGTCTGTCCTAGGTACCACGGTATACCCTCGTAGTCACCTGTGTATTTCCCTAGAAAAGATTGGCAACTAGTTTTCCAGCACGTGAACAGTCACCAGGCGGGTACAGTCGACAGTCGGGTAGACCACAATGAGCAGGGTATCAAGCCCGAAACCTGTCAAGGGTATCGAGAGAAAATGGTCCAGAAGACAACTGAGGACCTCGAACATATTTGAGACCCACGAAGCCCCATGGCAAATGCAAACGACGGATTCCCTCAACAAATCCTTGATATGTGTTCTCCACTACGCTCGGTCCAGCTTTGGAGGGGTTATCTCCGCTACCTTTCCTTATGCGACCTCGTGTTTAGCCCCTGTGTTAGAGGGGGGTCCCGGATAAATTTTCGTAACTGGACTTCTACACTCCCTATGATAGACTCCAATGTTTGGTTTAGAGTGGCCTTGGAGAGTTTACTCTCCAACCTATTCCAAGGCCCTAGTCCTGAGCTAGTGTATGAACCCTACAGACAAAAATTCTAGTATTTTTTAATTAGCGTTGCTTTTAATGGGATTTTTAAGTCACAAGGTATGAAGGTGAAACTGATGGTGTGTAAAGACTCAAAGCAAAAAATAAACAAGAAATGCTTGGAAAAAACTTTTACGAAAATGCAAAAACCAACAACTTTTCAACAAGACAGAATTTTTTTCTTTTGAACTTTCCTAAGATTTCATGCAGCAAACACCAAGTAATTTCACTCAAATCTGTGAGGTACTTATCCTCTAAATGCAGTGAAAAAACTTATGAAAAAATAATTCTTCCTAGCTACTGATGCAACAACACAATCCTCAAACCAAGAAGAAAATGAAACAAGAAATTTTTTTATTTATTTAATTGCAAAATGAAGCAATAACGAGAAAATGACGACAAGCACAAAACCAAGAAAACAAAATAAAGTTCTGGCTTAAAGTGCATATCGCAACGAACTAGAGCAAAGACGCACAAAGGCAATCAAGAAAGCACCGATTCTAACGCTTGTCTAAAAACCATAACACAATTTTTTTCTTTTGTCTTTTCTATCAAAACATCAACTAATAAAAACATAGGCTAAGGATAAGAGGCCCTAACCTGCTGACTGTGCATCCCCAGACTCAAACCCCTAAGAGGAACACTTCTCACCACAGGAGGGGATGACTGCCCCACTCAGGCTGAAAAGCAACCAATCAAGCCCGCGACTGTCAGTGAAACAACACGTGTGCGGACGCGTGCTGAGCTATCACAGCGTGCGGGTACCTGTGGGCTAAGCTTAAACATGTCGCGGGTCTATGTAAAAGATAATACCAAACAACCACAGGCAGCCCAGACCTGAAAAAGGCCTCTGGTACTGACAACCAGGGTCTCTTAAAGGCTTGTATGCTTCTATTTTCACAGAAAAGGAAAAATGAATGCAAAAGATAAGAAACATAATAAAGCAGACTGAAAACAAGACAGTAAACCAGCAAGACCTAGACAGGATCCAGAAAGCCCCCTGAGAAGGTAAACTTCTGACAGGGAAGAGGAGACTCCCTCTCTAACTTTCTGAACACTACACGCTACTGAAACCTCTGCAGCAAGCATTCAAACGTGGGTTGTAGAAGGTTAGGGCGCGGGTTACATGCATGCAAGCCTTCTGCAGGCTGCGTGTACCTTTGTGTGTCCCGATAATGAGTGTCAAGCAATAGTCAAGGAAAAAACTGGTATTGATAACCAGGTTCCCTGCTAGCTCTGACCTAACAGAAAACAAAAACAACAAAGAAACATAAACTTTATTCCTTTAAACTACCCAAAAACCTCACTTCAATCCGGAAACCCTAAGAGTAATCTCCCCAGTGGAGTCGCCAATTCTATTGTTGGGAAATTATACCCTACAAACTAACAAGCTAGGGCTTAAACTTGCATGCAGATCATGATCCTTAAGAAATTACTTTTAACCTTCTACCCCAAACCTAAAACCCTTTTTCTCATGCAAACATGAAAGAATCGACTAACCTTTTTATTGACGTTTGGTGTAGATCCTCCGTTGCGCTTTATCTTCTTGCTTCTGCTGCTCCTTCCAAAGATGATCCTGCAATCAAGAAAAAAACACTACGCATGCATGCTATTGTTCTTCTAGAGGGTTAGAGATTAAGCATAAATCAAATAAAATATATAAGACTCGTGAATTGGGACGGGAAAAGTATTCTTTATTAATCTCAAGATGAATCAACTTACAATAATCATAGAGATCAGCCACCGTTCCTCGATCCTGATCCTGGGCTCCTCCTCTTCTTTGTCCTCCAACTGCTTTGCTTGAATTCTGTTTAGGCTTAAGAAAATGCTAAAGGGTTGGGACAAATGGATTCGGCAATTGGGCAGAGTTTCTTTGCTATCTTTTTCCTCCTCCAAATAGTACCCCTACCCCTTCTTTTATAGGCTAGAAGGAGCTAGGGTTTTGGATGAACTCTCGGCCATGCATGGCTGGGAGTTCCAGTTAACTCACCCAAATCTTTTTGTCCCGTCGGCAACTTTTTCTTGTTTTTGTGCTTTGTTAGGTAAACGCGGAATGTAGTGGGCCAGCCAATGTTCCAACGCGTGCAGTAGAAGGCCTTCCAACGTTCCAACGCGCCCAGTAATGGGTTAGGACGCGGGCTACTTCATTTAAGAGGTTTTTCAAGGGTTTGTTCAGCATGGCTTTGGCAAGGAAAGGGTATGAGTTGGCCTGATGCCAGGTAAGAATGTATAGTGCAATTTAGGGTTATAACAAAGATACTCAAAGGCCTCCCTTAAAAGGGGTTTGTTGAAGATATCTGCAATCTTCTCTTTTTTCCCAACATACTCGACCCTGATGTTCTTCTCTGCAACCTGTTCTCATAGAAAGTGAAACTTGATTAGAATGTGCTTCTTCTTGGAGTGCATAATTTGATTCTTTGAGATACTTATGGCACCGGTGTTATCAAAAAATATTTGAATGGTATCATCATATTTAACCTCTATATCCTTCAAAGTTTGCTTCATCCATAGAACCTGAGTACAACATGCTACTGCAATATACTTTTCTTTTGTTGTAGAAAAAAATATTGATGATTGTTTCTTAATTAACCATGATACCAGTAACTCACCAAAGTAGAAAGTTTCTCCACTTGTACTTTTTCTATCATTAATGCTACCTTCCCAATCAACATCTATGTAGGAAACAAGAGATAAATCATTCCCTTTTGGATACCATAATCCAAAATCTTTTGTACCATTTAGATATTTGAATATCCTCTTCACTACCATAACATGTGATTTCTTTGGTGTTTCTTGAAACCTTGAAACTTGTCCAACTTCCTACATCACAATTGTTCTAGAAGATGTCACATAGAGTAAGATGCCAATCATCGATCTCTACAGTCTCTGGTCCGCATCTTTAGAAACATCATCCTTACTTAACTTGCAATTGGTCTGCATAGGAGTACTGACCAGTTTGCAATCTTCCATTCCAAACCTTTTTATCATTTCTCCGATGTACTTGGTATGTGATATAAAGACAACTCTGACATATCTCTAGTCCCAAAAAGAAAGACAACTATCCAAGTAATGACATCTCAAACTCAGTCTGCATGTATTTGGAAAATTCCCGACTCATCATGTCATTATCACTTCCAAAAATAATATCATCATCACAAGCTTAAATTGACATGATACCATCTTGATTTACCTTTATGTAGAGATTGTTGTTTGCATTTCCTTTTTTGAACCTTCGATGTTTTAAGTATCTATCCAGTCTTGAATATCATGCTCTAGGGGCTTGTTTGAGGCCATATAGTTCCTTCTTCAACATGCAAACACATTTTTCCTTTTCTGAAGGCTGAAATCCTTGTGGTTGCTCAATGTATACTTCTTCTTATAATTCTCCATTTAGGAAGGCTGAATTTACATCCATCTGATACAATTTGATACCATTATGCCTTTATCAACTTGAGAGTCAAATTTTCCAATATTTCCATATTCTCTCTTGATATAACATTTGGTTCCAAACACTTTGAAATGGTTCACATTTGCTGGTATTCCTTTCCAAATCTTGTAGGGGTCTTATCACTGTTATTTCCGAGCATTCCCTTATTCAGGATATGAATTTTTGTATGTACTTCTTGTACCCAAAAGATGTCTTTCAACTTGGAGTCTTTCAACATGGTTCTGGCCATTTCCTGCACTATTTTGTTATTCCTTTCGATACCTTCATTTTGTTAAGGTGTCCTCACTATTGAGAACTATCTCTTTATCCCATGTCTTCTACATAAATCTATGAATTCCTTTGATTTAAACTCTCCTCCATTGTCTGATCTCAAACACTTGATTTTTTATTCAGTTTCAGTTTCGACAATTTCCTTGTATATCTTAAAGTTTTCAAATGCCTTTGACTTCTTCATGCAAAAGAAAACTATAGTCATACTTGTGGGTCATCAAATGGTAGCATAAAATAATTTTTTACATTCAATACCTTTGTTCTTGCTTGTCCACAAAGATTTGTATGTACAATGTCTAGTGGTTTTGTTGTGGAGTATTCCTTTGATTTGAATTTTTTCCTGGTTTGTTTTCCCTGTAGACAATGCTTTCATAACATGTTTTTTGGATTCAAGATCTTAGGTATTTCTCTTACTTCTTTCCTTCTGTTGGTTTTGAAAATATTATCAAAATTTATGAGACCCATTCTTTTATGCCAGAGCCAAATTTCATCATCCTTTCCTAGGAAACATATTTCCTTTCCAATTTCATTTAGTACATATATGTTGCTTGGAGTTCTTTTAGTTGTAGCCACTAATTTTACTAATCATTCTTTCCTTATCTCACATTTCTCTGAGTCAAACAAAAGTTTGTGTCCTTGATCATACATTTGACTTACACTTAGTATATTGTGTTTCACGTCTTCAAACAGTAGTACATTTTATGTCTTGGCGTCCTTGCTTCCAAGCTTGATTGTACCATTTCCTATGATTCTAGATGAGTTGCCATTGCCAAATGAAACTGATCCATCTCTTTCATTTTTCATAGTTAGAAATATGTCCTTATCATCTATCATGTGCTTTGAGAAACCACTGTTAATATACCATCCATGTTTCTTGTGTAGGGATTGTAGAGAAAGCATGCAATCTTTAGTGTTGAATTGATCCTACTTCCTTACCCATATCCTTTGTGGTTACACATATGACTGTTAATATTCTTCTTTGGTTCCCTTAGAGGAATAGTCAGTCTGCAATATTTGTCCATGTGACCAAAATTTTTGCGTTTGTAGCATTCTACTTCATTACTCAAAGATTCAAATCTATTGTAGTTTTTTCTATGTGCTTCATAAGGTCTTATTGGATAATAATTTCTTGTGTAGCCTTCATAGTTTCTTCTGCTATTGATATTGTCTCTACAATTCACAACTTTGTGCCCAAATTTATTGCATGAATAACATAAACCAAGAATAAAAATTTAATACATGGGGGTGGGAGATATTTTGAATGGTTCTGCTCTTCTGAATACTTATTCTTCTTGAGGTCTTTCCATTTCTCATTATTTTTTATTCTCATTTATGAATATTCTAGGTGGCTTAGTGTATCTGTAATATTATTCTTGTATATTCTTTCCTTATTCCATTGATCTGAAAATGATAAAGGCTTGTGTATAAATATTGCAAGTGGAAAATGTATGTTTCTTGGGAAATTGGATCAAGTTGCAAGAACATGAAAATATTGAGTTTTTATACTCAAAATGAACATAACAAATAGTCATAAACAACCATCAAAATAATTACATAACACAAAAAATGATAAATGAGTTCACCCCTCTCTTGGGCTACATCTCCTGGTCCAACTTGCAATGGATCATTTTCATTATATGCTAAAAAGTGTTAAAACAGTGCTTTAAAATTCTCAAAATGAAAAATAGATGGCTCCAATGTCTCCATAATGTCCAACATCTCCTAGATGGGCTCTTCCTACACCTGGTTTGGCCAAAAATTGGAGAAAATGCCCTTTCTGGAAGTTTATCCCCAATACTTATTATCTCTACTCACCAAAATGCACCCATTATGAAACAAACCTAGCCTCTGCATAGCCAAACCTATCTCCCACATGCATTCCACAATATGGGTGGATTTTTCACATCGTTAGAATGACTAGCACCTTTTTCAGTGGAGTTCTAGGTCGTATGGCCCATGTGTCCAAGGTGCCCGGCTAACTACCCGCACCCGCCAGCTAGCATCTCCACTTCGTCGTTCCCACTATCGTATAGTAAGTTTGTTTCAGAGTGTGACCAAGGGTTGTGGCTTATCCTTGACCCTTTTTCTACCAAAATGATTGCAGGTTCAACCTCAAATAGAAATCACGCCATAATATGTTAAGTAACACCTTGTAGGTGGGATGGTGGCCTAGCCTATGCGAAATCTTGCCACTTTCCAGAGGTCATGGGTTCAATTCTAGTGCAATTGAATAAATTTTATACAATGAGGGGGAGCCATGTGGTGGCCCCTGACTGGGTCATGCGACACCTAAACATTGGTCTGTCTTTACAACTTCCACCTGCCATGTGTCGACCAATGATTGGTTCACGTCCCCTGCCTACCAAATCACATGCCTAGTCAGCAATCCAGACACCCTACCAATTTTCCATGCCACATCAGTTGTAGGGTCATACAAATGGTACAGTTGGCTTCCAGGTCAGCTTGTATGGACTGTACAGTCAACAAATTTGGCCTGTTTGGAAAAACGGACAGAACGTGATAACTTCCTCATATGAACTCTGTTTGATCTCATTCAAGTTGAATTTGGATCGCAAGGATGTGATATACACAATGAAACCATTTTCGTGAAATTTCTAACACTTTGAATGTAGTGTAGGTGCTCATCCCAAAGATTAGGATGTTTTCTGCAATAACCACAAAGAATATGTACTACTATTATATTCACCACTTCTGTTTGAACATCAATTTGTGGATGGAATGATATGCTTATTTTCGACTTGGTGTTCATGAGTGCCCATAAGCTTGACCAAAATATCTCAGGAAATCGATAATCTCGATCATAAATAATGGATTTGGGAAAACCGAAATGTACCCATACATGTTGAAATAACATTTGTGTCATTTTTGCAGTTGTAACCTACTTCTTTTTTTTTAACGAAAATGGTTATGTTGCATTAATCGGCTTTTTGGCCTGCCAGAATCGGAAAGATACAAATATGAAGAAGGTTGGTGACCTCTAACAGTGCTGCCAACCTTCTTATAAATGTCTTGGAAGACCATTCCCCTTTGCTCCTTGAGCTAATTCGAGAATATGACATAGAATGCAGACATGAGTAAATTCTCACAAACTGTGAGCATAGCAAAAGGCAGAAGCAAAACATTATATCGTGTGAGCTGAGATTTTCCCCTTAATGTAGGGGTCCAGCTTTTTCTGAGAACCTATCGAAATGTTGGAGACCGCCTCCTTTTCTCTGCGCGCTTTATTGGTCTTTCACCCTCGGGTAAGGGGTGGAGACGAGACTGAGTTATCTTCAGGTTTAGAAGTTCCCCCGGAGCCGCTAGAGGGGACTGTAACAATCAGACCTTCTTGGGCAGAGGGTTCCGGATCTGAAGCCTGAATTTCTCTCGCTGCCGCTGAATTTGGGGGGGTGGATTTCGAAAGGCTATCATCTGCCGGAGGATCTTCCTTAACTGTTGTTGCTTCTGGTTCTAGGGCTTCATCTTCATTCAGCGCATCAAAGCTGTTTTTATTTGCTAGGGTTGCCTCTGCTGAGTGAGTGGCCTTCAGGGCCTGAGCTAATGGATCCTTTCTCCTTGAATGCCTTCGTCGATTAGTTACAGGCTGAAAATCATCTTCTTTGGCTGGTCCCAGCTCCTCTGAGGCTTTGGGGCAGCTTCGTGCGAAGTGGCCATAAGCATGGCACCGGAGGCACTTAAAAGGAATCTGCTCGTAGTCCAGCTCTTGGATATGGCACCATTCCCCCAGGGAGAGGTTAATGGCTTCCGGAAGACCTTTCTCGAGGTTAACTTCAACACATATGCGAGCGCAGGTAAACTGGTCCCCTTTCGGTTCCACACTGTCCAGGAAACGCCCAAGCTTGTTTCCTATGTCCTCCAAAGATCTTGTCCCCCAGAGGTGCAAGGGAAGGTGAGGCAGCCTAACCCAAATAGGGGCTGCAGTGATCTCGGATTCGGGATTGAAGTCAAGAGTCCAGGGGGCTAAGAATAGTCCTCTCGACCCCATGAAATAGGGTCCAGATCTGAAAACTAGATCACAATCCTCTTTGCTCGCGAAACCAAAGACAAAAAAACCCCTGCCTACTGCAAACAAAGTAACTTTTCCTTGTATCAGCGACTTCCAACGATCATCCATCCATGCCTCCACCGTTTTGGGGCTAGTCCATAACCCCATAAACTTTCCGATGAGGGCCGTTTTTTGCAAAAAGGAGGGCAAGATTGCAAGGCTCCTCTGGAGATAGCTCCAGCGAAGGGATCTCCTCCATCTTCTTAACAAACTTAGACGAGGAAGGAGGCTTGGTTTTGGGTCTTGTCGAGTGAACTAGCGCCTTGAGTGCTTCCAACCGGTCATTTCCTCTCTTGGCATTCGAATCTAAGGCCATGGCCGTCGACCTCCAGCACCAAGTCGCAGCGATTACGCATGCAAAGTCGCTGGCGCACTCAGGCCACTCAGGAATGCTAGATCGCGTCTCTGTGTGCGAGGAGCCCTGATCGGTTGCTCCCATCGCATATCCTCGCCCCTGCAAATGAATGGAGCCCTGGTCGGCTGCTCCCGTCAAATTTCCTCGCCCCTGCAAACGAAAACTAGAGCGGGGCGGCTAGGGTTTAGACCCTAGCCGCGTTGAGATCCTCTCGCCTCGTATCGGCATTCTCTTGAATTTTAAAATTTGAAGGACATGGGGGTGGGCTTTGATCCACTTATGGTTGTAACCTACTTCTTACAAGGCATCAAAATACACATTTTGTTGAAACAATCAACCACAACATAAATATAATCATGATTCTTTTTAGACATAGGTAATCCTCCTATAAATTCCATGGAAATTATTTCCCAAGGACGAGAAGGAACTAGAAGTGGAGTATACAATCCTAACTTTTTGTTGCTAGGCTTACTTTTAGCACATAAAGAACATCCTCTTACATATCATGAAACACTTTCATTCATTTTAGGCCAATAGCAATACCTTTGCAAATTAGCCATTGTCTTTCCTACACCAAAGTGGCCAGCAATAAGAGAAGAATGTGATTCCCTTATGATGTTGACTCTTTCACCCTGTGGAATACATAGCTTTCCAATATGATACAAGAGATTATCATGCACATGGTAATCCAATTCCTCAAATTGGTTAGAATGACACAAATTTGCATAAACCTCTTTAAAATCAGCATCTAAGAATATTGTTCAACATAACTCTCATGCATGATATAATTATGCTGAAGAATAATTTAAGCACTAACAGTAGGCCTAGAAAGCATATCGATAAATTTGTTATAAATGTGTTTCTTATACTTGATAACCAAGTGTAATTGTTGTAGGAAACCCATCCATATAAAGTGCCTTGCTTGTTGTAGCTTTATTTGTGATTGCAAGTATTCCAATGGTTGATGATCTGTGTGAATACTAGTTTCTTTTCCCAACAAATAGTGTTTCCATTTTTTCACACTTTTCACCAATGCATACAACTCCTTATCACATGCAAGATAATTAATCAAAACACCATTAAAAGTTTCAGAATGATAAAAAATGGGCTTACCATGTTGCAACAAGACTGCTCCCATGGAATAATTACTCGCATATGTTTGTATCTCAAATGGATGTCTTAAATTAGGAAGTGCAAGAACTGGAGGTGAACTAATTCTCTCCTTTAATGCATCAAAATCATTTTTTTTCTTGCCTCCCCATTGGAAAACCCATTTAATGCTTGTCACGACATGTAAAGGAGTTGCAATGGAGGAAAAGTTAAAAATAAACTTTCTCCAATATTGGGTTTCTCCCAAAAAGCTTCTAACCTCTGTTACATTGTTGGGAATGGGCCAATCTAAAATGACTTTGACCTTGGAAGGATCTATTTTTAGTTCTCCTCCTCCAACAATATGTCCCAAGTAAACAAGTGAGGCCTTTCCAAACTCACATTTAGACATATTTAAAAAAAAAAAATCTTTCTTCAACACATATAATACTTGTTTCACATTCCTAACACGATCTTAATGATATTTGATAAATATCAATATGTCATCCAAGTAGACAATTACACAATCATCAAGAAAAGGCCTTAAAACATCATTCATAACTCTCATGAATGTTTCAGGAGCATTACAAAGCCCAAATGGCATAACCATCCATTCATACAAACATTTCTTTGGTTTGAAATCTATCTTCCATGTGTCTCCTTCAACAATCCTATTCTGATGATAAACACTTCTCAAGTATAACTTAGTGAAATACTTAGCATCTTTCAATTGATCAAGCAAATCATCAATTCTAGGAAGAGGGTAACAATTATTTACCGTAATCTTCTTCAAGGCTTTGAAATCCACACACATGCGCCATGTACCATATTTATTTGGTATTAAAAAAATTGGTGACCTGCATGGCGATGTGCTTGGAATGATAACCCCATTTTCAAGCAACTCTTGGATTTGTTTTTTGATTTCAACATTCTCCATGACTGACATCCTGTACATGCCAATGTTTGGAAGAGGATAATATTATTGCAATTGGATCTCATGTTGGATACATATTTTCGGAGGAAATCCTTTGGGTTCCTAAAACATCTCATCATATTTGTTAATAACCTCATACAAATCAGATACTAACTTTGCATCACATCCTTGGAAAACTTCTTTTTCAACATTTTCTTTGGGTTTGATAATCAAGAGTACAAAATGATTACTAGCATTGACTAATCTCTTCATTTGTTCATCATTTACAAGTGAAAAATTCAACTTCTTTGTATGTTCTCTAAAAATGTACTCAACTCCATTTTTAAACAAATAATATGTGTTCTTATGATGATGAAATATGACTCTCCTATCATATAAATATGGGCTTCCCAAAACAATACCACAAATATCCAATGGAATAACATCAAGATCTACCTCATCTATAAAGTTTGCAGTGATGGCAAATCTAAGTTTACATATTTTTGTCACATGCAATTTGGCATTGTCACATATCTAACCTAGACAATATGGTTTAGGATGAGGAGTAGTTTCCAAATGCAATTTCTTGACAGTGTCTTTCGAAATGAGGTTTGCTTGAGAACTAGGATCAAATAAAGTATCTATCTTGGTATGCTTTGAAATTACCCTTATGTGGAAAATATCTATTCTTTCTTTTTCATGTTGAGTTTCATTGAGGCTACTACTTCAAGAACTAGTACTGGCAATGGAGTCCTTACCTTGAAAACCCATGGCTGTGATTTTTTTTTCATCTCTAGAATCAGATCCTAAATCATGTTGTGTAGTTGCAGTAGTCTTTGGTTTCCCTTTTTTGTTGAAATTTTTAGGTCTCATTTCAGGATGAAGTTTCCAACAATCGTCTTCATCATGGCCATATTTTGAATAGTGTTTACATGAGAGTTTTTCTCCCTCTCTCTTGACTGAAGCATTCTTCTTTCCATTTCCTTTGAATTTCCTCTTTCCTTTGTGTTACAGATTATTTTCATCATCCCTATGACCGTTAATGATGTAAACCTGTATGTAGTCTTCAGAGGGGTCAATGGCCTGAGTTCCTAAAGAAAGAAGGGAGAAAAACTTGTCCTGAGAAAAGAAGTTGCATTTTCCTTTGTAAAAACCCTATAAAAAAGGAAGTTCGTAGGCTGCATTATAGCTAGGGTGTGAGAATGCCTGATTCTCGTAGGCTACATCATAGCTAGGTCATGAGGAGTTCGCAGTCTGCTCTATAGGCAAGGTGTGAGAATGCTTACACATGGGAAAAATGAGCATTTTCTCGAATCTTCTAGAAGGAGAAACTTCCATGGTGAGGTGGCATCCGAATGGTTTGGATCTTACTCGCTTTCATGATTTAGTGGTATCATCCTAACCTCCTCACCTTATCCTCTTTAGCTTATAAAAGGAGAGGAGCTCTCATGGAGAAGGGCTAAGTTGGATTTGGCTTGGAATTATTAGCTTGGTTGAAGTGTCTTTGAGTTTTGCCTTTGTCAAGATAGATTGTGAATATTATCAGATCTGTACTCTCAGAATTATTGGAATGGAAGTGTGTGGGGAATGAAGGATAGTTGGAAGGGACCTTATGACATCAAGGCCATGGTTGTAATCTCTCTTTCACATTTAATATGATACAGTAATATGATTCTTTCCTATAAAGCTTGTTTTGTTTTATTGTATGATTCCTTCATCACATACATAGGTTTATATTGAGTTTATGCTATTACTATCACTTTGGTTGGTTGCGTTCTTTTGAAGGATCATCATTGTATGAGTGTTGGAATGGAGCTAGGATTGCGATAGTGAGAGGAAGTGTCATTTAAACGGTATGTCACCTATCCCTCTTTAGTTAGTAAATTCAATATCTAAAACTTAAGGAAAGCATCATGTTCTAGTGTGTTTTGTTCTAGATCTGGGTGGATCTAGGGAGATCAGTCAGTGTCCACACCTACCAATTTATCCGATAACAAAATTGGAGACCATACTGGGGAACAGATTGTTTCCTCGTTAGTCTAGTTTCCCTTCCTTTGATTTCTTGTTTTCTAGTTTCTGAGTCTATGGGACATCCATCTAGACTCTATGGATCTAGAAGTTCACTTATATTGCCTGTCCTTTTTCAAAATTTTCTTTGATTACAGACATTCTCGCACTGTACCTCTCTACAGCCTACGAAAACCATTGATTTTCACACCCTGTTGTTAGATCCAGTGCGAACTTCTCACACCCTACCAATGTCTAGCCTGCGAGAATACCTAATTCTCGCACTGTGCTCTACTGCTAGGCTGTGAACTTGTTTGTAAATTTTTTTGGATTGGGTATTGTCATATTTTGATGACCCAGTTTTTCTTTGATCAGTTGGATTGAGTGTTTGGAGCCTATATTGATCTATTTACAGTTTTCTTGACATTCTTTGAGTTTCTTTTAGCCATCTTTGCTTTGTTTGGTTTTGAAGGATTAGTCTCTTGCTTTGAGTGTCTTTCAATTACAAAGCATGTGTTTTCTTTAGAATTGTTTAGGGAAAGATCAGATTTCTTCTAAATAGTTCGCTTTAAAAGAAAACTTTTAGTTTGGGTTTATTTGTTTTAAGAAAGATCATTATTGCTTTTAGTGAAATTTTTGAAACAAAAAGATTTAATTTATTGCTTTATATTGGATTGGGGGCATCCTTGCATTTCTTGAGAATATTGATATTGATGAGTTTTAAGATTTTTGGACATTGTGCATCTGGGAATGATAAATGCTTTCTCCTTCTCGTCGCATATCTTTCATCAAAATGAAAATATTGCATCTTCATCTCTTTGCATAACTTTCGAGTTGGTAAAAACACCATATTGTCCATGCCATTTTCCTTTTGAGTAACAATAGCCATAAAATAAAGCACTTATAAAAATTGATTAGACATTTTTATCTTTTCTGGTAGAAAACCTACATTAGATTAGTTGTAGGGCTTTGGAATAGGTGGGAAATATAACTTTCCAAAGTTGCAAACAAAAATAGAATCTTGAGTTAGGGAGTGGTTAAATCCACTTATTACATTTTGTCCTAGGAAGCCCTTCTAACACAAGGGTCAATCACGAGGTCGCATTGAGAGTGGCAAAATTACTCACCCTTCTTTGTTGGTCTTGGTGTAGAGGTTGCACGTATTATGGGGGTCACTTGAGAGGTATACCCACAATGATGAGTGGAAGCCTTTCAAGTTGATTTCGGGCTAGATACCCTGCCCTTGCACGTGGATCGGAGTGTCGAATGTTTCCCCAGGTGTCACTGTAGTGATTGGTAACCTTAGCAGCCTATCTCTTTAGGGTCTTTACACAAGGTGATTGTGGAGGGGAAAGTATTCATGGTACCTGGAATCGACATTGGCCAAACGCACTCGGGATCCTTGGAGGGTATACCCATGATTATGTGTGGGAGCTTGCACTAGGGTGTAAGTCCATTAAGTAGGTCATCAATGTAACTTTTCCACCCACTCTATCTCAACCCCTTCTTACTTTGTTCCCGCGATGTTGGATTTCATCACCAACTAGTATTCTCATTGTGAAAAGGTTTTGTTTGCTTGCTTGCTTACTAGATTTTTAATGTGTGTTGTTTGTTTTCCCTAGTGGACTCTAGATTGGATCTTTATTTTTATGGCATCAGTTCCCGGAATGACCAATGAAGGAACTCCTTTTCCTGGGGAACCTTCTGTTTTTCCTTCTTACAAAAACATTGGTCCTCCTCATATTGCTACTTTGACCCTTCCAGGTATCACAATTGGGTTACCAATATGGTTGTTTTCCACTCAGGTAATCCCGAATGCAGTTAGTGCTTCTGTCACAATCACTTCCCCTTAAGAACATCAACCTCATGTTGATCCTTCACCGTATTCACCAATAAGATCTCCTTCGCCTTCTTCACTTTCAAGGTCTTCTTCCATTTCATCTTCTTCGCCGAGTGAAAGATCTCAAGCTGGTAACTTGGTGGATAAGAAGAAGAAGAAATGAAAGAATAAGAAGAATAAAAATAAGCAAGGATCCAAACCTCCAACCACTGTCAAACATGTTGGAAAACAACCAGTTACTGTTAATCGTGCTAGGAGTATTGATGATGTCAAGATCACCCAAACAACTCGTAATCCCAAGTACCCTTGCAATCTTTGTAAGGGTATCCATCTTCTTAAGGATTTCCTTGGTCTATCCAAGGTTATAGAAGTATGGTCTACACACCCTGACCAACCCATGTCGTCAGCCTCTGAAAAACATGCTGATGACCTCCCATCAACTAGTCACGATACCATTGGGAAGAAGAAAAGTAGAGTCAATTTCTCGTGTATGTTATGAAAAGGGAGTCATATAACTCACCTTTTCCCTCGTATGGAAAAATCCTCAAAAATACTGGAAGACATGACTATTTCACAACCTCAACTTCCAGCTACTTATTGCAAGCTTTCTCTCAACCCACCTGTAGTTGATGAAATGATCAATCTGGTTCCCCCGTCGGTCAATCTGATTGATCATGTCATCAATCTGGTCATGTCTTTAATTGCACCAGTTGACAAAGTGGTTGATCTGATTCTGTCATCAGTCGATCCCACTCCTCCTTTGACGAGTGTTAAAGTGACTGATCTAGTCCCTTCCTCGGTCAGTCCCACCCTTCATCTGAAGAGTGACAAAGTGGTCAATCCGATCCCATCCTCAGTCGATCCCACTCTCCCTTTAGAGAGTGTTAACAAAGTGGTTGATCCGATCCCACTCTCCTGTTAGAGAGTGAAACCCAAGCGGTCGATCCGCTTCCACCTGTCGACCCCATTCTCCCCTTGAAGAATGAAACCCAAGTGGTCGATCTGATCTCTCCATCGGTCGATCCTACGCTCCTGCTAGAGAGTAAACCTGATACTTCCCACATTTTTCTTGTTGATATAGACTCTGCCGTGTCGGGGAGTATTCCTCCTTCTCCCGTGGAACCCCCTCCAAGTAATGAGGCCATCCATTTTGATTGCGGTGTGCTAACTGGACCTCTTCTTCCCTCTCACATTCCTTTCCAGATTACAGTACAGGTTTGTGGTCGAGACTTTCCTTAGACACTGATAGATGAAGGTGTGTCCATTAGTATTTTGTCCTCTTTTGCTTGGCAATCTTTGGGTTTTCCTCCGCTTGTGCTAGTTACGCAGAATCTGTTAGCTTTTAACAGAAGAACTAGTCAACCTTTAGGGACCCTTCCTCAATTTCCTGTAACTTTGGGAGAGAAAACTATCTTCATTGATGTCATGGTAGTCCAAGACCCCTTGGATTTTTCTTTACTCCTTGGGAGAGATTATGTCTATGCCATGAAAGCTATTGTGTCTACTATTTTTCGTGTGATATCTTTCCCTCATGATGGATGAGTTGTGACTGTTGATCAACTTTCATTCATTGACCCCAATTGGATTGCCTCCCTAAATGGTTCTTATATGCAGACAGTATCACCCCCACCACAGGTCAATTATGTGGTGTTGTCACCCATGGCTTCAACTTATAATGACTTAGATCTAGTAGTTGACATGGTTATCTCTTCGATAGGGTTGTTAGAGCCTAATATATTTACTCCTCTCGTGACCCTGGACATGGTGTCCTTCCAGAGTGTGTTTCTTCCTTCCAGTGAAGACCTCTTGGAAGCCATGACTGAGTTTTGTCCCTTGACATGGTGTCCTTCCAGAGCATTGTCCTCTTGGAATCTATGATCAATAAGACATCGAGGATAGTTTTTTGTGTCTCTGAGGAAACCTCGTTTAAAAATGAAACAAAGGTATATGAGCATGATTTTCTGATTTCAAGCTCATTAAAAAATGAAACCAAAATTGAGCATGGTTTTATTATTTCAAGCTCATTAAAAAATGAAACCATCTTCGAGGATAGTTCTCGTTTCTGTGTCAAACTCGTTACAAAATGAAACAGAGGTATTTGAGCATAGTTTTATGATTTCAAGCTCATTAAAAAATGAAACCACTTACGAGGATAGTTTTTTTGTCTCTATGGAAACCTTGTTAAAAAATGAAACAGAGGTTACGAGCATAGTTCTTGTTTATGTGTCAAGCTCATTAAAAAATGAAATAGTTTTCCCCCTCTCTATTCACGTCAAGTCCCTCCTTTAGTATTTAAAGCTTCATTTCATTTGCCTTTGCAGTTGGATGAAATGAAGCTTGGGGGGCATTTGGCTTCAGCCTTTGGACTTCATGCTGAAGTTAAACTGCTAGCTTCTTAAGCTGGGGGCTAAGTACCAACCATCCCTATGTTATGTGTTGGGAAATCGCAAGCATAGTTTTCTATGGTTCAAGCTTGTGTAAAAATGAAACCACTTACCTCAAGCATAGTTTTCTCTGGTTCAAGATTGTGTAAATAATGAAACCAAGTCCAAGCATAGTTTTGTTTTGTTTTAAAGATTGTGTAAAAATGAAAACAATCCCGAGCTTAGTCTTTGTTCTTTCTCATGCTCGTAAATCAATGAGAATGTAACTGAGTATAATTTTATTAATTTTCCAGACCCGTAAAGGTTATACGAAAAAGGAACCCCTAGAGTTCGATTTAATCTCTTTTCAGACTCTCTAAACATGAAAAGATTGCCGAGCGATCTTGTTCTTTTCACACTCATAAAAGTATTTGAAGAAAATTTTCGGTGAACGATAGTTTATTACTTTTTATATCTTGTCAAACTAATTTATGAAAAAGGAACTAGGAGATTTCTCTTTAAGTGTTTTTCAGACTCTCAAAACATGAAAAACACTTGAGTTTTCTTTCTTTGGACTCATAAAACAAACATTGAAAGGCCCATGTGGGACCGAACCACTCCTTCCTAGGGTTCGTTAAACATACTCTGAGGGACTCGTCCGAAGGATGAGCTTACATTACAAGCATATGTTATCCTCCTCAAGCTTGCGTAAAAATAAAGAGGTACTCGCCAGAAATGGTGGGGGGAAAATTGGGAAAGAAATGTATCTAAACCTATATTCTATGGAAGAGTCGCTTTTGAGCATGGCACCCTTTCACTCGCTTTGTGTGTAGGTTGGAAAATTCGCTCGTCTCTTGATCATACTCCTTATAAGATTACAAATTGGTCTATGATCCCTGTTGTTGAGTCAGTATTTCCCAGGACAGTTGTCGTTTCATCAATATGTTCAAAGAGATGTTCAACCTGAAAAGCCTTCTATTGCGTCGGTCATTTCTGTAGTCCTTAAGCCTTCTATTGCATTGGTCATCCCTGAGTCAGTCCTAAATCACTTGTTACTCTGATCTACCTCAACTATTTTTACCCGTTTCGTGTCATTGATGGGGGATACATTAAGGCCCTCCCGTGACAGGTCTTTTCCTATCGACTTCAGCTCATTATCCAGGAATCAGACTTAGAAACTAATTGGTACCTTGGAACTTGCATGCCTCAATGGCAGGTTTCCTCGCTTTCGATAGTGGGTTTTCATTATTGACCCCTGATCGGGAGATTCCGTCGAGTGTTCGACTTCAGCTCATTAATTCACATTCATTGGATTATACTAGTGTACCTTGGGAGTCATTGATATTAATGGTGATTTGCCTCGCACTTGTTAACGGTTCTCATCATTGACCAGTAATCAAGTGGTTTCTACCATGTTCAACTCCAGCACATGTATTCGCATGGTTAGATTCGTACTATAGAGTGGTGGATATGAAGACCCTGGATCTTTTCTGTCAGATTCAGGTTGCGTTGGAGTATATTCAGATTGTATTGGTGCATAGATCCACAGTGTATGTCTAGTGGTTATCTTCAAATTTGAGTCTTTAACACATAGATCCACAGTGTATTTTTGGTGGCTATGTTCAAATTTGAGTCATATTGGCATGGATCCACAGTGTATGTTTGGTGGCCATGACCTGTCTTACTTGACATGGATATTCGCATGTCGACATTTATGCTTTGAGTCATTTTTATTTTGAGTATGGGAATGCCTACCTCAGTAATGATATATTATTGTACTGCATTTCTTTGTTTGTTGGCAGCTTTCCGACCGACTGTTCCTTGTTCCCTACACACACTTGACAAAGTATTTCAACTATCACTCTATTCTAACTTCATACTTTGGGGGGCTCTCTATTACACATTATTTTTGTTATCCCTATGATCGTTAATGATGTAAACCTATATGTTTCCTTCAGAAGGGTTAGTGGCCTGAGTTCCTGAAGAGAGAACAGAGAAGAACTTTTCCTAAGAAAAGAAGTTGCATTTTCCTTTGTAAAAACCCTATAAAAAAGGAAGTTCGCAGACTGCATTATAGCTAGGGTGCGAGAATAACTGATTCTCGTAGGCTGCAACATAGCTAGGTCGTGAGGAGTTCATAGTCTTCTCTATAGGCAGGGTGCGAGAATGCTTACACGTGGGAAAAACGAGAGTTTTCTCAAATATTCTAGAAGGAGAAACTTCCATGGTGAGGTGGCATATGAATGGTTTGTATCTTACTCTCTTTCATGATTTAGTGGGATCATCCTAACCTCCTCACCTTATCCTCTTCAACTTGTAAAAGGAGAGGAGCTCTCATGGAGAAGGGCTAAGTTGGATTTGGCTTGGAATTATTAGCTTGGTTGAAGTGTCTTTGAGTTTTTCCTTTGTCAAGATAGATTGTGAATATTATTAGATCTGTACTCTCAGAATTCTTGGAATGGAAGTGTGTGGGGAATAAAGGACAGTTGGAAGGGACCTTAAGACATCAAGGCCATGGTTGTAATCTCTCTTTCACATTTAATATGATTCTTTAATATAAAGCTTGTCGTGTTTTATTGTATGATTCCTTGATCACATACATAGGTTTATATTGAGTTTATGTTATTACTATCACTTTGGTTGGTTGTGTTCTTTTGCAGGATCATCATTGTATGAGTGTTGGAACGGAGCTAGGATGGCGATAGAGAGAGGAAGTGATGTTTAAATGGTATGTCACCTATCCATCTTTAGCTAGTAAATTTAATATCTAAAACTTAAGGAAAGCGTCATGTTCTAGTGTGTTTTGTTCTAGATCTAGGTAGATCTAGGGAGATCAGTTAGTGTCCGCACCTACTGATTTATCCGATAATTTTTCTTCGGCCTCTGGACTTTATGCTGAAGTTAAACTGCTAGCTTCTTAAGTTGGGGGCTAAGTACCAACCATCCCTGTGTTATGCGTTGGGAAGTCGCAAGCATAGTTTTATATGGTTCAAGCTTATGTAAAAATGAAACCACTTACTTCAAGCATAGTTTCCTCTGGTTCAAGCTTGCATAAAAAATGAAACCAGGTCCAAGCATAGTTTTGTTTTGTTTTAAAGCGTGTGTAAAAATGAAAACAATCCTGAGCTTAGTCTTTGTTCTTTCTCATGCTCGTAAATACATGAGAATAAGTTACCGAGCTTAGTCTTTGTTCTTTCTCATGCTCGTAAATCAATGAGAATGTAACTGGGTATAATTTTATCACTTTTTCAGACTCGTAAAGTTTATACGAAAAAGGAACCCCCTGGATTTCCCTTTAATCTCTTTTCAAACTCTCTAAACATTAAAATATTGTCGAGCAATCTTGTTCTTTTCACGCTCGTAAAAGTATTTGAAGAAAACGTTCAGTGATAAATAGTTTATCACTTTTTCGGTCTCATCAAACTAATTTACGAAAAAGGAACTGGGAGAGTTCTCTTTAAGTATTTTTTAGACTCTCAAAACATGAAAAACTCCTGAGTTTTCTTTCTTTAGACTCATAAAACAAACATTGAAAGGCCCATGTGGGACTGAACCACTCCTTCCTAGGGTTCGTTAAACATACTCCGAGGGACTCGTCCAAAGGATGAGCTTACATTACAAGCATATGTTATCCTCCTCAAGCTTGCGTAAAAATAAAGAGGTACTGCCAGAAATGGTGGGGGGGAAATTGGGAAAGAAATGTATCTAAACCTATATTCTGTGGAAGAGTCACTTTTGAACATGACACCCTTTCAATCGCTTTGTGTCTAGGTTGGAAAATACACTCGTCTCTTGATCATATTCCTTTTAAGATTACAAATTGGTCTATGATTCATCTTGTTGAGTCAGTATTTCCCAGGACAGTTGTCGTGTCGTCAATATGTTCAAAGAGATGTTCAACTCGGAAAGCCTTCTATTGCGTCGGCCATTTCTGTAGTCCTTAAGCCTTCTATTACGTTGGTCACCCCTGAGTCAGTCCTAAATCACTTGTTACTCTGATCTACCTTAAATATTTTTACTCGTTTCATGTTATTGATGGGGGATACATTAAGGCCCTCCTGTGACAAGTCTTTTCCTGTCGACTTCAACTCATTATCTAGGAATCATACTTAGAAACTAATTGGTACCTTGGAACTTGCATGCCTCAATGGAAAGTTTCCTTGCTTTCGACAATGGGTTTTCATTATTGACCCCTGATCGGGAGATTCCGCCGAGTGTTCAACTTCAGCTCATTAATTCACATTCGTTGGATTGTACTAGAGTACCTTGGGAGTCATTGACATTAATGGTGATTTCCTTCTCACTTGTTAAAAGTATTCATTAATGACCGGTAATCAAGTGGTTTCTACCATGTTCAACTTTAGCACATGTATTCACATGGTTAGATTCGTACTATAGAGTGGTGGAGATGAAGACCCTGGATATTTTTTTGACAAATCTAGGTTGTGTTGGAGTATATTCAGTGTACTGTTACATAGATCCACATTGTATGTCTGGTGGCTATGTTCAAATTTGAATCTTTAACACATAGATCCACAGTGTATTTTTGGTGGCTATGTTCATATTTGAGTCATAATGGCATGGATCCACAATGAATGTTTGGTGGCCATGACCTATCTTACTTGACATGAATCTTTGGATGTCGAAATTTATGTTTTGAGTCATTTGTATTTTGAGTATGGGAATGCCTACCTTAGTGATGCTATATTATTGTACTTTATTTCCTTGTTTGTTGGCAGGTTTCCGACCGACTGTTCCTTGTTCCCTACACACACTCGACAAAGTATTTCAGCTATCACTCTATTCTAACTTCATACTTTGGGGGGCTCTCTATTACACATTATTTTCGTCATCCCTATGACCGTTAATGATGTAAAACTATATGTAGTCTTCAGAGGGGTCAATGGCTTGAGTTCCTGAAGAAAGAAGGGAGAAGAACTTTTCCTGAGAAAAGAAGTTGCACTTTCCTTTGTAAAAACCCTATAAAAAAGGAAGTTCGCAGGCTGCATTATAGCTAGGGTGCGAGAATGCCTGATTCTCGCAGGCTGCATCATAGCTAGGTTGCGAGGAGTTCGCAGTCTGCTATATAGGAAGGGTGCGAGAATGCTTACATGTGGGAAAAACGAGTGTTTTATTGAATCTTCTAGAAGGAGAAACTTCCATGGTGAGGTGGCATCCGAATGGTTTGGATCTTACTCGCTTTCATGATTTAGTGGGATCATCCTAACCTCCTCACCTTATCCTCTTCAGCTTATAAAAGGAGAGGATCTCTCATGGATAAGGACTAAGTTGGATTTGGATTGGAATTATTAGCTTGGTTGAAGTGTCTTTGAGTTTTTCCTTTGTCAAGATAGATTGTGAATATTATCAGATCTGTACTCTCAGAATTCTTGGAATGGAAGTGTGTGGGGAATGAAGGACAGTTGGAAGGGACCTTACAACATCAAGGCCATGGTTGTAATCTCTCTTTCACATTTAATATGATACAGTAATATGATTCTTTCCTATAAATCTTGTCGTGTTTTATTGTATAATTCTTTGATCACATACATAGGTTTATATTGAGTTTATGCTATTACTATCACTTTGGTTGGTTGTGTTCTTTTGCAGGATCATCATTGTATGAGTGTTGGAATGGAGCTAGGATTGCGATAGCGAGAGGAAGTGATGTTTAAATGGTATGTCACCTATCCCTCTTTAGTTAGTAAATTCAATATCTAAAACTTAAGGAAAGCATCATGTTCTGGTGTGTTTTGTTCTAGATCTAGGTGGATCTAGGGATATCAGTTAGTGTCTGCACCTACCGATTTATCCGATAACACTTTGTCTCCATTATAAATTGGCTTCTTGCTTCCCTCTTGAGGAGAATTCTTCCCTCTTGCTTCTAAATGAGTCTCCTATACACAAAATTCGTCTAGATTTGTAGGGTTAAACAAAAGAATTGTGTGTCTCAAGTAGCTATGCAATCCTCCAATGTATTTGAGTAAAGTTTATTGAGAAGATAAATATATACCCAAAATAAAATCTCTTCTCTTAAATTCTTGAGTGTACATTTGCACATTTTTCCCTTTAGATTGTCTAAAGTTTTGCCATTCCATGATATCTTTCTACATGTATGCTAATGGATAAAATTTCCTTTTAATTGCAACAATAAAATCATTCCAAGAGGACAAAAATTTACCATGCTTCTTCATGTCCTCTTGAGGTTTGGCTTCCCACTAAATGAGTGTTTCACCTTCTAATCTAAGAGAAGCAAGATAAATATTAGATTCATCATCCTGGATTATTTGTATCCTACAATACACTTCAATCTGATGAATCCAATTATCCAATTTCTCATCATTTACCTCTCCATTGTACATAGGAAATTCAAACTTAATATCAAGCTTAAGCAAAGGAGTTTGTGGAGTAATTTTAACATGTTCTTTTGGAGAATTTGGAGGTGGTTGTGAAATGGTAGAAGAAGTGGAAGATGGAGGTGAAGGAGGTGGAGTGTCACCATTTCCTCCATTTCCCTTTGGAGTTTTATCACCATTACCTTCATTACCTCTTGGAGTATTTTATCTTTCTCCTTGCAACCTTTCATTCCTTTCTTCAAATAAAACTTTCACCATTTTTGTCATATCATAAAAGGTTTTTCTGAAAGTCTCCTCTTCAGAAGTAGGAATTCCATGACTCTCCTCATGAGCCATACTTGGTGAATTCCTCCTTGAAGCTCGAGGTGAATGTATTGTTATCCTTATTGAAAGTTGAGAACTTAACTCTACAAGTTTCCCTTCTCCTCTTTTGAGCTTCAACCTTGTAAGAATCATAAAACAAAACACGTGCAAACAAATTAAACCTTCAAAAACCTTTTCTCTGATACCAACTTGATCTAAAAATGATAAAGGTTTTTGTATAAAGATTGCAAGTGGAAAATGTATGTTCTTAGGAAATTGGATCAAGTTGAAAGCACATGAAAATATTGAGTTTTTATACTCAAAATGAACAGAAAAAATAATCATAAACAACCATCAAAATAATCACATAACACAACAAAATGATAAAGGATTTCACCCCTCTCTTGGGCTACATCTCCCGGTCCAACTTCCAATGGATCATTTTCATTATTTTCTCAAAAGTGTTAAAAAAATTCTTTACAATGCTCAGAATGAAAAATAGATGGCTCCAATGGCTCTAGAATGTCCAAAAAGCCCTATCTAGGCTCTTTCTGCACCTTGTTTAGCCCAAAAATGAAGAAAATACCCTTCCTGGAAATTTTTCTCCATCACTTGTTGTCTCTGCTTGCTAAAATTAACCCACTGTGCAAAACAACTCGGCCTCTGCATAACCAAATCTAGCTTCTGCATGCGTTTTCGTAATGTGGGAATATTTGTCACATTGTTAGAACAACTAGCACCTTTTTCGGTGGAGTTCTAGGTCATATGGCCCATGTGGCCAAGGTGCCGGGAAAACTACCCCCACCCGTCGGCTAGCATCTCCACATCATCGCACCCACTTTTGTATGGTAAGGTTATTGTGGAGTGTGACCAAGGGATGGGGCTTAGCCCCGACCCTTTTTCCACCACAATTATTGTAGGTACAAACTCAAATATAAATCACGCCATAATATGTTAAGTAACACCTTGTAGGCGGGTTGGTGGCCCGACCTACACGAAGTCTTTCCACTTGCCAGAGGTCGTGGGTTCGATTCTAGTGGATTCCAACAAATGTTATACAATGAGGGGGTGCCATGTGGTGACCCCTAAGTGGGCCACATGGCACCCAAACATTGGTCCATCTATACAGCTTCCACCTACCACATGTCGACCAATGATTGGTCCACATCATCTACCTACAAAATCACTTTCCCATTTAGTAGTCCAGTCACCCTACCAAGTGTCCATGCTACATCAACTGTACATTCATACAGACTGTAGGGTTGACTTCCACGTCAGCCTATATGGATTGTACGGACTATACAGTCAACAAATTTGGCTTGTTTGGAAAAACTGACAAAATGCGATAACTTCCTCATACAAACTATGTTTGAGCCCGTTCAAGTTGCATTGGGAATGTGAGGACGAGATCTATGCAATGAAACCATTTTCGAGCAATTTCAAACACTTTGATTTTTGATCATTTTTTGATCCGCTGGATCATCCATTTTAGGAAAGCCTCTAACTATTTCTGCATAACATGTTTGCTATGTTTCTTGTTTTGTTGTTTTCAAGCTCGAGATTTTCTATATCTGGTTGTATCCTTGTCCAGATTTTTCATAGTATGGCCTTTGACTGCTAATGATCTCATCCAATATTCTGGTGTTTTTCTGATGCATGTCCTTCGTCTGAAGATCTTTTCTTAGAGTGGTTATTTCTGCTTCCAAGCCTTCAATCATTTTGTCCTTCTCTTCCAACTAATTCCTGGGTGCTTCTTTAATTCTTTTGTCTTCTTCTACCTGGATTTTTAACTTCGTGATCATCTACTCGACCTCTTTTGAGTTGGAATTATGATAACCTTCTTTCCTCTTTAGTTATTCCTTGACTTGATTGTCTTTCTTTCATTCCTTAGCTATTATAAGGCATTGATCAATTATGCTTTGAGATCAACTTCTCCTTCTTATTTAGAATATTATTCAGAATCTTCTACTTCAATGAAGAGTACTCTTATGTATCACTGTCATTGTCTTCATCCTCGTCTGATTAGGAACTGTCTTCCCTGGTGCATAATTTTTTTTGAAGAATTTTTTTTTGTTTATTCTACCCTTTTGATTTTATTTTCTCCTTAGGGTCTTCTTCTTCATAAATTTCCTTATTCTTATGGGAACATTTAGAAGCAAAATGACCAATACTACCACAATTAAAACATATCAATGGAATCATACCTTTGTATTTACTGGTTCCTCTTTGCAACTTTCTTATGAATTTTTCCATTTCTTCATCTTCCTCTGAATCATCGTTGCAACTACAATCTAAATTTGGCTTTTGCTTGCTCCTTTTCTTTTTCTTCTTAGATGCTTTGAATGTTGCTTCCTTTGTGACTATGTTTTCCTATTCTATTCTCATTTCATAGGCGGTGAGTATCCCATGTAACTCATCCATTCTCAAGGTGTCTATATTTGTTCTTTCTTGTAGGGATGAAATATTTGGATCAAATCTCATAGGTAGAGACCTTAGTACCTTTTGAATGATGATTGGTTCCTTCATCTCTTCTCCCAGACCTTTAATAGTATTCACTATTTCATCAACTCACATAAAGTAGGCTACGATTTCTTCGTCTTCCTTCATCTTTGATTGTTCGAACTTATCTCTAAAGGTTTGGAGTTTATCTCCCTTTACTTTAGCATCTCATTAATAAATATTTTGAAGCTTATTCCATAGGTCCTTTTCATAATCACAATGCATAACCTTAACAAATATTGAATTAACAAGATTTTTTAGAATAGTACTTTTAGCCTTTGAATTATTTTCTTTGAGTTTCTTTCCATCCTTGTCTTTTGGGGGAGTGGTTGGTTCTTTGTATCCATCTACTACTACTCGCCATACATCAAATCCTTGTGCATGTAAAAAGGTTTTCATCCTTATACTCCAAAATCCATAACTTGACCTTCAAATATTGGCGCTCCAATCTTAGCATATTACATTATCTCCTTCCAGTGTGTAGACTGCTTCTTGAAGGGATTTCTCTTATACCAATTGCTGTCATACTAAGAGGGGGCGTGAATCAGTATGAGCACTTTATTACTTTTAACCACAATGTATATTCTTCAATAATGTTCAACAATTTATCTTTAGTATTTAATATATATCATCAGTAGTATAATCATAAGAAGTATCACATAAACAATATAACATCAAATGAACAGTACACAATAATATATGTGGAAACCCAAATGGGAGAAAACCACATAATGTTTTTTTTATCTGCCAAAAGAATACATTCATTGGAAGCACCAACTTCCCAATTTTCCAGTTGCAACTGGAAGGAGGATACAAACCCCTATTCCTAGGCTTAAACCTGAAGGAAGCTACAAATCTTTAAATTCTATGGCTCCAACCAAAAGGAGGCTACAACCCCATGAGTTCTTCAACACCAACTTGAAGGTGTCTACAACCACTTATCCTTGCCTCGTCCTAGCACCCTGAAATATAAGTGTAGACTCACTATCACTACTACTGATACTATCACTTTCACTGATAATCAACCAATCATCCAACCTATCACTGTCTATGTCATTGATATACCATCATCAACCAAATGTACCCATATCCATTCACATGGATACAAAAACCATCACCAAGATGTTCAATGCATCAACAAGACATGCCTCTCAAGCATGTACCATACCATCATCAATATGTAACCCTCAAAAAATGCATATAAACATACTTGTAACTCTGTAACAACCCTAGTGTATGTGATCATAGACCTGCATACCTTTCTCAACTTCATCAATAAGAGAATAGCATGTTCATCAAAATTTACCTTAGTCTCACGAGACTAGTTTTTGGATTAGTCACAAAACCTAACTTTCAACAAGAATAAATATATGAAACTTGTACCCAATATTATTCAATATCTTGTCTTCTACTCCTCCGATTTTCACTTCTTGGAACATCCCAAAAAAGGAGTTATAGCAAGAATGGAAGACCTTGTTGAGTTTTGGCTTATTTTAGAGAGATAACTTGTAGAGAATGCCACACATTGAATATTAGGTATATGGATCTAAAATTCATACCAAACATACTAAGGACTGTAATATATATAATTCATTTTGTCTCACGGAATTTGGATACTCTATGAAGATGTTATGAATGTTTGACCTAGAACACCTATTTGAGACTAGTTTCAGGACTATCCTAAAACCCTATTTTCCACAGAGTGTATCTCCAAAAATACAATGAACTGGAAGATGAAATGTCTACCACAATTAACTTGATGTGTCTTCTCAATATCCTCCAAGTTTTTCTATCTGAATCATTCTATAATTAAATTTATAGTAAAAATGGTAAGATGACCTGTAAATAACATACCTTTGAATGCATCCTCACAAGACCTCATCCTCCATTGGAATTTCTCTCTTATTCACTTCATATTCCCTCTAAAATTCGCCTCAGATGTCCTTGGTTACCTAATATAACAATCACTTTCTCACTTAGATAGATATTCAATAAACTTGTGTGTACAAATGAGAGGCTCTTGACGTGTATTTATACTTTTCCAAGTGACTTTTTTACTTAACTTTAGGGTCGTCTTGTAACTTCTTGTTTACAACTATTTTACCTTTTTTCCTCATTTTGGGTTCATATAATAACTTCTTGTTGCAACCATTTATGGTATTATTAACCATACTTCAAGTCTTCCATCTTCAAGAGGGAATATCTCCTCAACCATGAAGAACTACATGGCATACCACCTATCACCAGAAATAGCATGATTAGGACTATCCATCCATGCGTGAGTTACCTTTATTTACTCCAGTTTTCATCACCTAATTCCATGATCAACTAAGGGTTCCTTAACCATACTTAGGGGTTTCTTATAGACTTCTTCAAAGCATCTTTCCGTGAGGTCCATGCTTAGAGTTATACCATAAGGGGACCACTTTGGAGACTTCTCCAAATACACCCATCACATCAGTTGATATCAATACACTACTCATTGAAATCAATGATAACCAACTATACAAATATCTCCCCCTTTTGAATTGATGGAAACAATGATGGCATGGGAACACTCATGCTCCTGTGATCATTTCTCCCCCTGTGATCATTTCTCCCCCTATGACCATCGCTCCCTCTGTCTATATGCATATGTTATTTCTCTCTGTTTCCATGCATATGTTCTTTCTCTCCCCCTTTGGCATCAATGGAAAAGGGTAATCCTCATGTTAGGATATTTAGACACTTAGGAGTTAGTTAAGATCTACTTGGTCTAATATGTTGTTAGGTAAAAGTGTGTTTCTTTAGTATGCATTAGTATGCATTTGTAGTTAGGAAATCCGACGGTCACGATATGTTCTCGACATAGAGTGATCCGACGGTTCATACTCTCCTCGATCTTAATGGCTATTGATCCGTGGCTTAACACCCGATTGGTCCATGATCTCTATTTAAAGAGCACGGAGGGTCATTTTCCGATGATCGATTGTGAGAAACTCTCTTGTAAAATCTCTCTGTAATCTTTTTCTTTGCATTAATAAACTGCTCCAAG
>ML797726.1:95873-131808 GCA_009831015.1 Picea engelmannii
CATGCACTTCTTCAGAAAGCTCATTCATGATCAAGTTATTGAAGTGCTCTTTTGCCCTACAGAAGATCAAGTTGCAGACATTTTCACAAAGTCTCTTACAGAAGCGAAGTTTTCCAAACTTCTATCTATGTTAGGAGTTTAGGAAGCTGTCATTAAGGGGGGATAGGCTCTAATGCCTCCTGTGTCATTATTGTAAATCCTTCAATCCTATCCCAAGTTGTTCTTAAGGGGGGATGTTAGGATATTTAGACACTTAGGAGTTAGTTAAGATCTACTTGGTCTAATATGTCGTTAGGTAAAAGTCTGTTTCTTTAGTATGCATTAGTATACATTTGTAGTTAGGAAATCCAACGGTCACAATATGTTCCCGACATAGAGTGATCCGACGATTCATACTCTCCTCGATCTTAACGGCTATTGATCTGTGGATTAACACCCGATTGGTCCATGATCTCTATTTAAAGAGCATGGAGTGTCATTTGCCAATGATCGATTGTGAGAAACTCTCTTGTAAAATCTCTCTGTAATCTTTTTCTTTGCATTAATAAACTTCTCCAAGTGGTCGTGTTGGCTGGGGCCGTGGATGTTTCCCCGTAGGGGTTTTATTGGGGTTACTCCCCCGGTCTGAACTGTACTTTTACTATGTGTGGTGCTTACTCATGTAAATCCATGACATATATGAAAATAATTCAAAAATCATTATTGGGAAGAATCTACTCCAAGTTTCTTTCGAAGATACTCAAATTCCTCCCTTGGAAGGGGTTTGGTGAAGATATCTGCAATCTTCTCTTTTTCCCCAACATACTTTCCCCTGATTTTCTTCTCTACAACTTGTTCTCATAGAAAGTGAAACTTGATCATAATGTGTTTCGTCTTGGAGTTCATCACTGGATTCTTTGAGATACTTATGGCACTAGTGTTATCAAACAATATCAGAATGGTCTCATCATATTCAACCTATATATCCTTCAAAGTTTTTTTCATCCATAGAACCTGCGTACAACATGTTGTTGCTGCAATATACTATGTTTTTGCTGTAGACAGAGATATCGATGGCCATTTCTTACTTAACCATGATACTAGTCACTCACCAAAGTATAAAGCTGCTCCACTTGGAATTCTTCTATCATCAATGATACTTGCCCAATCAACATCTATGTAGGCAACAAGAGATAAATCATTCCCTTTTGGATACCATAATACAAATTCTTTTGTACCTTTTAGATATTTGAATATCCTCTTCATTGCCATAACATGTTATTCCTTTGGTGCTTCTTGAAACCTTGCAACTTTTCCAACTGCCTGCATCACATCCAATCTAGAAGATGTCACATAGAGTAAGATGCCAATCATCAATCTATACAGTGTCTGGTTTGCATATTTAGAATCATCATCCTTAATTAAATTGCAATTGGTCTGCATAGGATTACTGACTAGTTTGCAATATTCCATTCCAAACCTTTTTATCATTTCTCTGATGTACTTGGTATGAGATATGAATATACCTTTGTTTCTCTGACGTATAAGTAGTCCCAAAAATAAAGACAACTCTCCAAGTAATGACATGTCGAACTCATTCTACATGTATTTGGAAAATGTTTGACTCATCCTGTCATCATCACTTCCAATAATAATATCATCAACATAGAATTCAATTAATAGGATACTATCTCGATTTAACTTTATGTAGATATTTTTGTCTGCATTTCCTTTTCTGGACCCTTGTTGCAGTAAGTAGTTGTCCAGTATTGAATGCCATTCTCTGGGGGATTGTTTGATGACATATAGTTCCTTCTTCAACCTGAAAACATATTTTTCCTTTTTTGACAACTGAAATCCTTATGGTTGCTCGATGTATACTTATTATTCTAATTCTCTATTTAAGAAGGCTAACTTTACATCCATCTGATACACTTTGATATTTTTGGGACATGCATAAGCTAGAATCCACCTGATTTCTTTAATTATGGAAAATGGGGAAAAGGTCTCTTCAAAATGTATACTTTCAATCCGAGTGTATCCTTTACATACCAATCTTTCTTTGTTCCTGGTAACTTGTCCATACTGGTTCAATTTGTTTTTGAAGACCCACTTTGTATCGATCAGGTTTTTGTTCTTTGTCCTTAGAACCAGTTCCCAAGTGTCATTCTTCTCTATCTTATCTAACTCTTCATCCATAACTTTGATCCAGTATTCATCCTTGTTATCTTCTTCAAAACTACTTGGCTCAATTGTGAATAACATTGCTGGCTATTTTCATTCTAGTGAACATATTCTTCTTTGAGTTTCAAATCCTGCATCTTTATTTCCAATAATCTATTTTGGAGGATGATTTTTATGCACTCGTTTGCTAGGTTTCTTTGGAGGTACTTGGATATCTTGTTGTTCTTTCTATGCTCCTGACTGCTCTTCTTCTTCATCAAATTCTTCATCTACTACTTCTTCTTTCAAATCTTCTTCGTGATCCTATTACACTAAATATTTTCTTATTTTTTTTATCTTTCATCCATCTGTCTCATCAATCATCACATTGATGCTTTCGACTATTTTGTTGAGTCTTAAATTGAAAATTTGTATGATTTTATTTTTCTTGAGTACCCAACCAGTATGCCTTTATGAACTCGAGAGTCAAATTTTCCAATATTTCCATCTTCTCTCTTGATATAGAATTTGCTTCCAAACACTCTGAAATGCTCCACATTTGTTGGTCTTCCTTTCCAAATCTCGTAGGGGGTCTTATCACTATTATTTATGATAATTCCCCTATTCTATATATGAATTGTTGTATGTACTACTTGTACCCTAAATACGTCTTTCAACTTGGAATCTTTCAACATGGTTCTGGCCATTTCCTGTTCTATTCTGTTATTACTTTCAACAACTCCATTTTGCTGAGGTGTCATCGCTACTAAGAATTGTATCTTTATCCCATGTTCGCTACAAAAATATATGAATTCCTTTGATGTAAACTCTCCATTGACTGATCTCAAACACTTGATTTTTTATTCTGTTTCAGTTTCGACCATTTCCTTGTATTCCTTGACGTGTTCAAATGCCTCTGACTTCTTCCCGAGTAAGCAAACTGCAATCATCCTTATGTATTCATCAATTAGTAGCATAAAATACAGTTCTCCATTAAATCCATTTATTATTGTTGGTCCACACATATCTGTATGTACACTCTCTAGTGGGTTTGTTGTGGAGTATTCCTTTGATTTGAATTTGGTCCTGGTTTGTTTTCCCTGTAGACAATTGTTTCATAGAGTGTTTGTTGGCTTCGAGATCTCAAGAATTTATCTTACTACTTCCCTTCTACTGATTTTGAAAATATTATCAAAATTTATGTGACCCATTATTCTGTGCCAGAGCCAACTTTGATCATCCTTTTCCAATTTCATTTAGTACAGATATGTTGCTTGGATTTCTTTTAGTTGTAGCCACCAATTTTCTTGATCCTACTTTCCTTATCTCACATTTCTTTGAGTCAAACACAAGTTTTTGTCCTTGATCACACATTTGACTTAGTAGATTTTCCTTCATGCCTTTGACTAGTAGTACATTTTATGCCTTGGCATCCTTGCTTCCAAGATTGATTGTACCCTTTCCTATGATTATGGTTGAGTTGTCATTGAAAAATGAAACTAATCCATATCTTTCATTTTTCATATTTAGAAATTTGTCCTTATCACATGTTATGTGATTTGAGCAACCATTGTCAACATACCATCCATGTTTCTTGTGTTGGGCTTGTAGAGAAAGCATGCATTATTCAATAATGAATTGATCATGCTTCCTTATCCATATCCTTTGTGGTTCCTGCTTATGACTGTTGATATTCTACTTTGGCTCCTTTGGAGGAATAGTCAGTCTGCAATCTTTGTCCATGCAACCAAAATTGTTGCATTTGTAGCAATCTAATTCATTAATCAAGGATTCAAATCTGTTGTAGTTTTTTCTTTGTGCTTCATGAGGTCTTCTTGGATAAGAATTTCTTATGTAGCCTTCATATTTTATTCTTCTCTTGATATTGTCTCTACAATTCACAACTTTGTGACCAAAGTTATTGCATGAATAGCATAAACCAATAAAAAGAGTTTGATACATGGGGGTGGGAGATATTTTGAATGGTGATGCTCTTATGAATCCTTCTTCTTCTTGAGGTCTTTCCATTTCTCATTGTTTCTTGTTCTGAATTCTGAATCTTATAGGCGGTGCAGTGTCTATGTAATCTTCATCTTGGATATTCTTTCCTTCTTCCATTTTAGGAGAGCCTCTCACTATTTATGCATAACTTCTTTGTTTTGTTTCTTGTTATGTTGTTCTCAAGCTCGATCCTTTCTCTGTCTGGTTGTATCCTAGTATGGATTTGTCATAGTATGGCCTTTGATTGCTAATTATTTCATCCAATATTTTGGGTTTGTTCTTCTGCATGTCCTTCATCCAAAGATCTTTTCTTAGAGTTACTATTTTTTCTTCCAAGCCTTCAATCATCTTGTCCTTCCCTTCCATTTGATTTTTGAGTGCTTATTTAATTATTTTATCTTCTTCTACCTTGATTGTTAACTTCGTGATCATTTGATCGACCTCTTATGATTTGGAATTATTATAACCTTCTTTCCTCTTTAGTTCTTCCTTAATTGACTTGATTGTCTTTCTTTCATTCCTTAGCCCTTATAAGGAACTGATCAATTATGCTCTGAGATCAACTTATAATTCTTCTTCAGAATCTTCTTCGAAACATTCTACTACCATGAAGAGTACTCTTTCTATGTCATTGTCACTATGTTCATCCTCATCTGATGAGGAACCATATTCCTTGGTGCAAAAAAATTTCTTGAATAATTTATTTTCGTTTCTTCTACCCTTTTGATTTTTCTTTTTCTTCTTAAGGTCTTCTTCTTCATCACTTTCCTTAATATTGTGGGGACATTTAGAAGAAAAATGCTAATACCACTAGAATTAAAACATTTCAATGGAATCATACCTTTGTATTTACCGGTTCCTCTTTGTAACTTTCTTACGAAGTTTGTCATTTCTTCATCTTCCTCTGAATCATCGATGCAACTACAATCTAAATTTGGATTTTTCTTTCTCCTTTTCTTTGTATTCTTGGATTATTTGAATGTTTCTTCCTTTCTGAATGGGTTCTCCTATTTTTTCTCATTTCATAGGTGGTGAGTATCCCATGTAGCTTGTTGTAACATCCCTATTTCCCCCATCTTGTAATCAATCATAAAATAGGATTACCATGCTAAGGCATGTGGACAGTGTAAATGTATTATTGTTTGATTTGCCAATAACTAAATGTGGGGGTGAAGCCTTGAAAGTAATAGCCATGATATCACTAGAGGAAACAATGTGAAAACTATAAGAGAAGGCTCATTATATAAAATAACCCCAAATTTTCCTTGATGGGGGTAGAAAATCTCCTTCGCATCCCAAGGAGAGAAACCAGTTAATAAAGAAAGGTCCAGTGGTTGAATTATCAACTACTCCCATGAATGGAAGCATGGTCTAATTGCAGAATGTCAACCTAAAGTACCACTGGGTATGACAGACCAAGTTGACCCGAGTTCACTTATGACAGAAGGAACGGGATGGGTCGAGAACCATCCTGGGGAAAATATATAAGAAAATTGGTAAGGATAATGAGAGATCTCTCCAGCAGATGAGGAACAAAAGGCTGTGAGATTGATTCTGAGTGAGAATCTGATAAACCTCACCCATTTCCATAACATAGAAGGAAAATCTTTGAAACTTTGCAGAGAAAAGAACCTGAGCGAAAAATGAAATAGAGAAAGAATCCTTGAGAACTACGAGAGTTCCCTGGTGATATCATGGCTTGGCATGGGGGTATCCAGAGTGATAATAATGAATGATTCTGAGCCTATTGTTGGGTGGAAGGACGAACACCCATAGTCAGTTAGTTGGCTACCACCTTGTTGGGCCCTTCGTTTTTGGGAAAGAATTGCGCAAGTTTTGAATAAGCATGAGTCGCGCAAACTTCATCAGAGGTTGGAAGGAAGAATAACATAAATCACTTGTGGAAGCTAGCACAACACCAACTAAGCAACAAACAATTGCAACAGAATAAGAAAGCGAGCAAGCCGAACAAGAAGACATAACCCAGCTATATATAGGAGTCAATATAATTGTAAAAGGGTTGGTTCACTCATTCATGAGTTGATTAGATTTGGGTTGAGTCATGTCTATCATAGTCACCCAAGGTATTGGTATTAGTTGTTGCTACTTGTTGTAATTCGAGAAGAGTAGAGTCTGTAATGAACGAGACCTATCAGTTGGGGAATTAGAACTCTCTGGCCGAGGCCTAGAGCCAAGAGTCTGTACTGAACATTTCTATGTAATTCTGAGTCTATAATGCAAGAAATATCTCTGAGATAATATTATGAAGGAGAACCAAATTTTCAAAATATGATGTGTCTTTGGCTGTTTACTTATGCATTACATTGTTCCTTTCTGGTTTATGAGTTCTGTTTTGATGGTTCTATGTTTAAACCATTGTTCATAACATAAGTGGGTTCAATTGGTGTGGTTAGATGTTTAAGATCTGATGTTGTCTCTTGCGCAAGAACAAGAATGAGTTCCAAATGATCTATGGATCCT
This sequence comes from Picea engelmannii, assembly GCA_009831015.1. NCBI lineage: Eukaryota > Viridiplantae > Streptophyta > Pinopsida > Pinales > Pinaceae > Picea > Picea engelmannii. The sequence goes on from ML797726.1 coordinate 102,498, forward strand.
CTTTAGTCTTTTCCCTACCCTTCCCTATCTATCTGTATCAACAATGCTTCGGGTGAGACTTATTCTCTTTGGAGAATATGAAAATGCCAACACTCTAGACTACACGGTACCTTTTGTTGGTAACCTGAGAAGAACCCTAGTCTGATCAAATTCGCACCGACAAAATGGTTCCGTTGTCGGGACCCATGTAAAAGGGAACCTGTAGGAAGAATGCTACCACCAATCCATAGATATGGCATTGATCAATGGTGGGAAAGAAACTATGACACCGTCATATGGAAATAAGCAGAACTAAGGAGAAAATCAGTGGGAACTATGAGGGAAGCAATCTTTTACTCAGGAAGATCAAGAGACCAGTACGAGATTTTCTGGGCTAAATTCTTGGACGAATTTTTTCACTAGGTAAAGAGGCTCCAAGAAGCTCTAGATTTCTAGGGATGGGTCTAGAAGATCTATCCATGGGATATCGACAAGTTAGAAACACTCCAAAGGCTATATTGCCTAGTCACGCGGGCTGTAGATTTTTGGGTTACTACCACGATAGAAGGATACATAATCGAATTTACAGTTGAGAACCACCAGTCTTTCTCACGGGTAGAAAATTCTCAAGAAAGGCGCAAGGGGAAGATTGTTAAGAGAAATCCCCCTGAGGATTAAATATTTATTGGTGGAGGAAGGGATGTTGATTATATCCCCGACTGAGATGGCAGTGTAAACACCCTTTCTTGGGGTAGGGTGAGATGGGGTGAAAGTCATGGCATGAGAGAGGGGAAGGGTTCTTTGACAAATGGGGGGGGGGACAACAAGAAATGGATTCGAGAGATGAGCAAGCCTTGAAGAGAGCCACCATAGTTTAAAACTGGTGGCGTGGAAAGATCAAGAAAGTCACAAGACAATCTGAAAAGATGAGGAAAGAAGGAGGATCGAGAGAAATAGAGGAAAGACAGATGGAAGAACTGTAGAGGATGAGAAGACAGGAATGAATAGAAAGTTAAAGATTAAATGAGAGAGAATCAAGGAGAGCAATAAGTCCACAGGAGGCGGGATGAGAAGGAGGAAGCGTGGATGTAAGAGAGGAGGAAACCGACATGAATCTTGGAGGAGAAAGAGAAGATTCAGCCCTGATAATAGGAGAGATCGGGAATTTGCCTGAAGAGCTCGCCCCAATGGAAGCTAAAAAGACCCCCCAGATCAAAGAAAAATTCCCTGAAGCCAGTGGCTCTATCCCTAAATCACCCATACCCCAAGTGCCTTCCATACAAGCAGTAAGAACGACACTACCTTCTCATTCAAGTTATGTTCCAGTACGATTAGCTAACTAGTCACAACCAGGAAGTGTGAGTACAGGAAGGATATTAGGATCCCCTGGTAGATCGCAAGAAGGACCGTTAGGGTTCATATTGATACAAACAATAGTATCAACAATGGCCAACCATGTGGGAGGTTCAACTGCCCAATACCCATAATTTTTGGGTAAGGGAGATGAAGACGTGGAACAACACTAGTTCATGTGCGAAGAAATATGGAGATCCAGAGGGACTTCGGATGCAAATAAGTTGGTCGAGTTCTAGACTACCTTGAGAAGTCACACTCTCAAGTGGTACATGAAGATAATTGAACCATGAGTGCCAGGGACGCAAGGTCAAGCATTCACCCTTGGCCAGGTACGAAACAGGTTTATATTAGAGTTCAAACTAACTCAGTCAGAACAACAAGCTCTGTCTGAGTTGTGAGAGATCCAACAGAGAGAAGGCAGATCAGCCTAGGAGTATAGCCAGAAGTTCAATGATGCCATAGGTAGGTTAGCACATCCAATACATGAAGAATATCAAAGGGAGTGGTACATTCAGGGACTGTTACCTCTGACTTGGATTCCACTAACGCAACAATGAATAGCCACGTTAACAGACGCCTTGGAACAATCTATGAATATTGAGGCCATGGAGGGATACCCTAGGAGTTTGAGAATAACCCAACACCCAGTAGATGCGAATCTAGCACAACTCCAAGGGAAGATATCAACACTTATAGAAAATATTCAAGAGCTGACGATACCCAAGCCAGGACGACCACAGGTTTGGTGCACTGGATGCTATATGGAAGGTCATTTGGAAAATGAATTTCCACGAGTGAGGGGGCTGGGATGTCCTCGGAATATGATGGCAACCCCACTAGGACCCACAGGAGGAGTTGCGCAAGTATCAGCGAACTCACCATTCCATCATCCCACCCCATTTCACGCTTTCCCAGGAGGCCAAGCAACACCAACAATGGAATATTGTGAGATCTATCGAATCCATAGGCATGGACCAAGGCAGTGCCCCATCATGCATAAGTATTCGACAATGCAAAACACAGTACACTGTGAGGTCTACGTATCCACCACACATACTACCAATCAATGTAGAGCTTTGGACTCTCTTGCGGACAAGCTTGACCGAACAACATTCAGGGTAAGTGAAAACCCTCAGGGACCTGGACGAGGTCGAAGAGGTGGAGCCGGAGGATATTTCATAGGAGGAAGAAATGGAGGAAGAGGACCGAGCATATTTTACAGCTATGATGAACAGGGTCACTCGGCTAGAGATTTCCCTCATCCAAGGTGACCATGGTGCTCCCACTGCAGAACCAATGGAAATGCAACCAAATATTGCCCAGAGCTAATCGAAAAGTGGGAGGATAGAGTACAACAAAGAGGAACTAACCTTATCAATTAAGAGATCAAGAGAATTTCTAAGGGACAATTGCCAAGCCTTAACATTGTCACTCGAGGAGGAGCGAAGACAAGAGCTAATGTTGATACTCTACCTCAGATTTAGAAAGCAGCACCTAAAGAAGATAAGCATGACCCCCTAAAGAAAAAATTGTTCTTTAAATATTCCATAGAAGTATTCCAGAATATTCCTAATCATGAAATGCAAGAGAATCCCCCTCAGCTAGTTGTACACCCTAAGGTGGCACAAGTCCCTACTTCACCCCCTACACCCAGAAACCATGTAGGCATACAAGGACAACTTAAGCAACCTCAAAACACAGTTGACCTCTGGTTTCAATTATTCTCTGACATTTTGGGGAATGATCAACTGACAGAGAAGTTGTGCAATGCATTATACCTAGTCTTAGGGAATGAAGAAACCTCAGAAGAAAGGATTCGGGCTAACCTTCCTGAGAAGATTACTCAGAGATTCCAACGATGAAAAGTAAGAACTTGAAAAGAATTATGAATGGTAGCCCAATTAGATGACTTTGAAATTAAAGACGTCATGCTGGACCTAGGGTCATATGTGAACGTTCTGCCCAAGAAGACCTGGGAAGCGTTAGGAAAACCAAGACTGAGATATTCCCCAATTCAGTTAAGAATGGAAAACCAATACTGTATATTTCCCATAGGAAGACTAGAGAATGTGGAAATTAATGTAGCAGGAGTAAAAACAATGGTTTAATTTGAATTCATTGAGTTCATGGGAGACAAGGACCCCTACCCTGCACTACTTGGCATCGATTGGGCCTACAACAATTATGCAATAATTGACTTAAAGAAATACACCATGACTTTTGAAGCTGAGGGAATCAAGGTAGTTCAAACTTTGGATCCATATGTAGGAACCAGGTACACATAACCAACAGACAATAATATGGAAGGAGAATACCTAGACCAATTGTACACTATAACAGCAGGGACAAGAAACAATTATATAAACCCCAGTGTGGATGGATCAGTAAGCTATAGGAGTATACAGTCAGCAGACGAAGATTCAGAACTGACTTTTGATAGTTGGCAACAAGGTTTGCATGAAATATTCTCAAGAAGATACGCAACTATTAGAATGACCAAATGGGTTGGGACCGAAGTCAGAGAACACCCAATATATGATGGCACCTCAGATCTAGAATAATTTTTGGAGAATATGGAAGAAACTGTGGGAGAAGATCAAAGAATCTTGGTACTAGATATAGCTTTCCAAAACACCACCGCCAGATGATGGGCTACTCATAAATTTGCACTCAGAACTTGGGACGAGGTGAAGTAAACCCTCAAGTATAGGTTCTGGAACAGGGAGCAGTTAGAATCAGAAATGCAAATGGATCTCCCCTTTGTGCAACTGTTCAACGAAGAATTAGACCCTAGGATACACATTCAACAGTGTGTGGCACAATGGCAGGCTGTTGAGATACCTTCTCACTTCTGGGTTCAGGTATTCCCCCATTCTCTAGGCCCAATCCCAAAATCTTGGTTTATACATGAGGAAACCAGATGAAATACCTGTGATTAGCAGACACTGGCAGCTCAATTTTGCAAAGACTTCTCATTCACAAGTAAGTACCCCGAGCTTGGACTAGTCCTGCAAAAGACTAAAGAACTTATTTTTATAGCCAATAGTAATAACATATCAGACTTTGTAGTCTGTCCCAATCATGCTCAAGAACTTCAGATTAAACTCCACTTACCCTTGATTGAAAAGCCTATAGAATGCTATCAAACTAGAAAAGCTTCAGAAAGCCTAGATGAAATAGAAGAACTAAGAAACCTAGCCATCAAAGAGACCGAGGGGAACAGAGAAATCCAAAACACCATACCTAGCCAAACCGATAGTTCCTACAATCACCCATTGAAATTGCAGAAACTTAACATAGGGACCAAAGAGAAACCCAAAATAGCTTTGGTGGGATATTACTGGGATAAGCAAACCAGTCAGGAAATACATAGTCTACTGCAGGAATACGAAGATTTGTTCCCAAAGACTTTTTTTAAATTGAAGGGAATCAAAGGATTTATGGGAGAAATGAAGATTGAGTTAAAACCAGGATCCAAGCATGTCAGACATAGGCCACACCATCTTAACCCAAGAGCAAAAGAGAAAGTCAAGAAGGAGATTGATAAGATGCTAGTAGCAGGTCTCATTTTTTTTGGTAGAAGAAGCATAATGGGTCAGCCTGATAGTCATTCAAAGAAAGAAAGACACTGAGGATATTAGAGTCTGTGTGGATTATAGAAGCCTCAACTCTATATGTGTGCATGACCCCTTCCCAACACCCTTTATTGATGAGGTCCTAGAACAAGTTGCGGGGAAGGAAGGATACTCATTTATAGACGGATTCTTAGGATACCATCAAGTTAGGATTGTTGAAGAGGACAAGAGAAAAACCACTTTCATTACCGAATGGGGATATTTTTCATACAATGTGATGCCATTTGGTTTAAAGAGCGGCCCTGTAGTTTTCTCTAGGATTGTGATAGCAGCCTTTAGAGAGTTCATTCACAAGTTCATAGAAGTTAATATGGATGATTGGACAATATATAGTCTGCTTAAGGAACATGTCGAATTGTTAAGGCTAATGTTTGACATATGCAGAGAGTTACAAATCTCATTAAATCTCAGGAAGTGTATCTTCTGTGTGCCACATGGAAATTTTTTGGGCCACATAGTCTACCGAGAAGGAGTATTCGTAGACCCAACTAAAGTTGCGGTCATTGTGAATATGCCACCACCTACGAGTGTTAAATAGTTACACTCCACACTTAGACACACAGGTTACTATCGCAGGTTCATCCGAAGATATGACAATATTATTGCACCTTTGGAAAACCTCCCGAAAAAGGATGAAACATTTCGGTGAACTCCCAAATGTGACAAAGAATTTGAGACACTTAAGGAGAAACTCATTAGAACATCGATTCTGATATTCCCAGACTGGGAGAAGGAATTTCACGTCCATGTGGATGCTTCAGGAATTGCCTTAGGAGCTATCTTAACGCAACCAAGAGATGGAGCTATGGATCACCCCATATACTTTGTGAGTTGGAAGCTATCGCAAGAAGAGCGCAACTACACAACGACAGAACAAGAAGTCTTAGCAATTATCTATGCTTTATAGAAATTTAGACATTATCTATTAGGGTCTCATTTCAAATTATTTACTGATCATTCAGCATTAAAATACCTAGTTAACAAACCTGTATTGGAAGGAAGAATTTGCAGATGGTTGTTGTTATTTCAGGAATTTTCCTTTGAAGTCATCATCAGGCCAAGACGATGCAACATCGAACTCGACCGTCTATCCAGACTAGAGTCAGGAGAAAGTGGTGGAGTAGTGGATGACCAGCTTCCAAAAGTAGACTTGTTTAGGATCGAGGCCATACCGGAATATCTAGAGGATATATCAATATTTCTCAGTACATGAGCCTATCCTAAAACATATTCCGCAACCCATAAATGCCATATGACCATTAGAGCAGTAGATTATCAGGTGATCGTCGGGAAATTGTATAAACTAGGACTAGACAACATCCTTAGACGATGTGCCCTAGATCATGAAAGGCAGGATATACTCTGGGAATGCCATAGTGGAATTGCAGAAGGACACGTAGGAGGAAAGGAAACAGCACAGAAAGTTCTACAGGTAGGACTGTGGTGGGAAACACTTTTCAAAGATTCAAAATCATATGCTAGATTGTGCCATGTTTTTCCAAGAGTGGGAAAGTTGTCATGCCAAGATGAACTTCCATTACAACCCATTAGAGCGCTACAGGAATTTGAGAAATGGGCAGTTGACTTCATTGGGCCAATCAACCCCACAATTAAACATTCGAAGGAAAGGTACATCATTACTGCAACTGAATACCTTACTCATTGGGCAGAAAAAACAACGGTACATGATTGTTTGATGAATAATGCTACTAGGTTCATTTTCGAAAATATCATTACTCACTTTGGATGTCCCAGGAGCCTAACCAGCGATCAGGGAACTCATTTCATTAGCAGCACTATAGAAACACTTACAACATGATTTATGATTCAACATCACAAGAGCAGTCCATACCACCCATAGGCCAATGGAACAATCGAAGCCTTCAACAAAATCCTAGAAAAGGGACTAACAAAAGTCTATTGTGCAAATCGAGAGGACTGGGGTGATAGAGTTCCAGCGATACTATGGGCATATAGGAAAACCACGAAGAAACTCCATAGATACACGCCGTTCTATCTTGTTTACAAAAAAGAGGAAGTGGTGACCGCAGAGTTTGTCACTCCAAGTCTGTATATTACAGAAGCCAGACATATGATAGGCAAAGAATCAGTGGTGCAAAGACTTGTGGAGGTACAAGAACTTGAAGAAAATAGATTTTTGGTAAACTTCCATCAGTCAGTTGAAAAGGCAAGACAAAAATATTGACAAGACCGACACATTAAGAACAAGGTATTTACACAAGGGGACAAGGTGTTCTACAACAGTCGATACCAAAAGCATCTTAGCAAGTTGCGAATGCACTGGTTGGGACCCTTCATAGTTACGAAGATCCGACCATCAGGAGCAGTCCAAATCATGCAACTGGATGGCGTGCTACGACCAGGATGGGTGAGTGGCACTTGCCTGAAGCCCTACCTATCTCAAAACTAAGAAGAAGGACAATCGCTCCAGTCCGACGGAGATTGTACAATAGTTAGAATTGAGTTTCATTTTCTTTCTGAAATTTTGTAAATTCAGTTAATAATGTTCATGTTCGCAGTGTTGTGCCATAACACATAGTTCATTTGTTTTGTTGAAGTGTTGGTTGATACAGTGTTGACGACTCAGTAGTACATAAACTGAAGCATGAGAAAGTCCATTAATGAAATTCATTAAAGATGATGGGGACAACCTTTGTGGTCAGAGGGGCCATGAATCCCAATCCAATCTGAGTTAAAGGCCACACAAACCCAGTCCAATCACACCCTTTATTGCCATTACAGTACCCCGATTGTCGCTCGTTAAGCCATAAAGCTTCATTATGCCAAGATTCCATTGAAGTTTTCATCAGGACACCCACCCGACAAACAGAATGGTCTCAATTCGGCCACATCCCTATTCCACCCAAACGAGTAAATACCAAGATCGCCCAATCAGATTTACCTTGATTAAACCATCCTGTCAAAAAACTCACACCCTGTTACGTCTATGTGATCATGATGAGGAGAAGTTATTGCTAAAACTTACCCATTAAGCCATACATAAGAATCTTAGAACTCATCCGAGAAAGTATTATTTCTAAAACGAGCATAGCCATTTCCAAACTCAGCCATGCAAACTAGTTAGGACCATTTCCAAAGATGTAAACGTAGCCCTAGTTATTAACAGCCATAGAAGAGCTAATGCTGAGAGCTACAACAAGACGGAGCACCATGACTAAAGAATTAGTACCAGATGAGCTCTGAGACCCCCGGGTCAAGACTATAGCTAATCTCTAAGAGACGATAGAGCATGTCAAGCTACTCGACCTTGACCTTACGGATTCAACCTTGTTTCCACAAATGCACCCAAAGATATTTTGGGAGTTAGCTCTGGATGGAACCAGAGATATGCACTTTATACCAAAAAAGGAGTTCATCAACCTATTTAACTCCACCATCATGAACTTGAGAGACTTACCAGTCTTTGATACCACAGGTGAAATTGTGCGCTGCATGAAATTTCTGATAAGCAGAGTGCACGATAGACGCCTATGGTTGGATAAGCGGTATCCAATCCATGCAAAATATATCCAACAGCTTACTGGACTATCCTCTGAAGGAGTGTCGAAGGGATTTCAGGGCCCCGACAAGCACGGGAAGAAGAAAGGTGATCTTAGCCTCTACAAGAAGTTTAACACAAAGAGAGGAGGACGAGAATAGTCATTGAACCAATACTACCCAAAACAGTCCAGACTGGCTGCTACATCATAGCCAACAAGGTTATGATGTATTATTATAAGGGATAATGCACTTTATATGTGCTATCAGTTGTTGAATTCTGCACACAGGGAGTAGTTTTCAATTGATGTAGTTTCTTGCTAGAGGAACTACTAGTATCTTGCGAGGAGGCACAAGAGAAAGGAGGCACCTTCACCTATGGATACCTACTTGTGGAATTCTAAATGCTCAAATGGAAGTCACCTGTGGGAAGAAAAATGAAAATACCAGATAAAGAGCGCCTGGCAAAGATGTTTGAGCCATGGCAGTCCGGAACAGACTCGAAGAACACAACACTCAACAACATAGTATTTTCCAAATGATATAATGTTATGATAGATGAAACACAAAGGTCAAGCATCCCACAGGAGATCCTCAATAATAACACAAGGAATATCTCCTTTAGCATGAACTGACACAACACATGCATCTAGCCGATACATGCCAGCCAAGAACATTTCCACACATGACCGCTACCATTCTATTTTGATGAGGAAGCTTTCGATAAGGAGGTCATGTCATGGCCAGGAGTTAAACGCGGCCCACGTAAATCAGGAATGCATTACATTTTTCTTACCAATTTTCTCAAGAAAAAAGACAAAGAGGAAGGATAGGGACCGAGCTCAGGCCCCGATCCAAAGATGCCATACGCTCCAACACAAACAGATTCAGAGGAGGAACAAGAAACACGGCAACTAGAGTGGAGGAAAATATTGCCACCCTGACAGCTACCGGATGATGCTATGTTGTCATGTGCGTAGGTCAACCAGATAAGTGGTATCCAATCCATGCAAAAGATATCCAACAACTTACTGGACTATCCTCTGAAGGAGTGTCGAAGGGATTTTAGGGCCCCGAAAAGCACGGGAAGAAGAAAGGTGATCTTAGCGAACAAACCCCTGAACACACAAACCAATGGCGAAGAGGCTCAGAATGGGGGTCTCACCGAACAAACCCATGAACCCACAACCCCTTGCATCTGCCACTCCCTGGACCCATGCCATGATCAAAGCTACCACTATCATTGACATTCAAGATGACCTGAACCCTAAAACAATTTTGGCTACACTCATCATTGAGCAACCCCCACCACTCCAATTACCAAACCTCCTCACCACCATTCCACATTAGAAAACAACCTCAGAGTCGATGCATCTCGACCACCCAGAGACAGAGGAACAACAATCCCCACAGACAACCAGAGAATCCCCCAAGCCCATTTCATAAATTCCCAACCTCAACCCCAAAACCGCAGGGCAGAGCACGATGAGGGATATTCTGAATCTGAACACCCAGGAACAATGACCTGAGTCTTCAACATAGGAAGAAGCCACCGGAAGAAGAGAAGAGTTGGAAACCGAAACATAACCTACAAACCACATCACCACCCAAGGGTGAGGAAGTCCCAGAAATCACGACGCATGATGCAGAAGCACCGAAAGATATGGAGATACCATATGTGCACAATGAGCCAGAATCAACAACGGAGCCAGATACGACCACCATGAAAGTGCATATGGCACAAGTTCTCCAGAACCCCCAACAATCTGTAGGATTGATGCAACTCCGCATAACCATAACTGAGGTTCTAACGCTCTTACCCACAGACCTAAGATTAAGGATTGCACCAGCACCATGAATAAAGGAGGAGGTAGAAACCCGTTCGGACCACTCAACAGCCAACGGACTCCCTCTACAGATGAGAGAACCCACTGATGTAGCACCTTCAGCTACAGACTTGGTACAGTGGCCAAGATCACAATTATTTGGGCTAATCAGAGCCTCAACGGACCAACTAGATCAATGACTCCAAGACACCAAGAGCTCAGCCAAGTTTGCCACAAAAGAATAGTTAGTTGCACAAACATGTAGAATGGAGGAAAAATGTGATAGACTCCTAGCCCAACGCAAACTGGAAAAAGTGCGGGAAAAAATTGCAGAAGCCTGGCCAAAAATTTGGAAGGTTGCACTCGACTTACCCAAATCCAGCGAAATAAGTGAACCAGAGCAACATATCGAGCTATTACAAGAGGCATGGACACAACTCGCTACATGCACGGAGCAGATACAAGCAAAGCTACAACAAGTCCATCAAGAAGCATAACAACAACCTTAGTAGCTGCAGGAACAAATGTAGAGGATAATACTACAAGGTAACAATGCCCGAGCAACACTACATAAGCAGACAATAGACTGCACCAGAATATTCAAGGAAGTCAGCAATTGGATGGGCATCATCGCTCGACGGAATCAAGTCCTGGAGGAAGTGTGAACAAATATCTAGGTGTTGAATGAGGAATTTTTGGTCACAATGGACCCCATAGAGAAGCAGTAGAATTTTGACCAAATCCAGTAGGCTGACAATGAACTAAACTCACTCTACGAAGCACATTTTGTAGCCAAGAAAGAGCTGCGCGATTTTTGACCGGTAATTCAAACCGCCTATATGCAAATGCACCAGGTCGATGCAACATCCGACTCTGAATGGAACTTGTTGGTTGTAGCCAAGCCAAAGGAATACAACAAAGAGACGACCCAACAGTTCCTGGCAGAAGGATCACTCCTCGCCCAGAAATGGTAGGACAAAGTTGAAAGATTTTGCGGAGTAAACCACAGAGCATTAGAGCTAGTTCCAGAATTGGGCCCTTCATTTGAGGAGGTGAAGGAAGAAAACGAACAAACAAAAGAGCTCAAAGAAGAGGAAAATATAGATAATGGAAAGCAACAATTTCTCCTAGAGAATGTGAAGGAACCAAGTGCTTGACTCGAGGACAAGTCAAGGATTGTGGTCGGAGCTTGTTGGGCCCTTCGTTTTTGGGAAAGAATTGTGGAAGTTTTGAATAAGCATGAGTCACGCAAACTTCATCAGAGGCTGGAAGGAAGAATAACAAAAAGTAGTTGTGGAAGCTAGCGCAACACCAGCTAAGCAACAAATAATTGCAACAAAACAAGAAAGTGAGCAAGCCAAACAGGAAGACATAACCCAACTATATATAGGATTGAATATAATTGTAAAAGCGTTGGTTCACTCATTCATGAGTTGATTAGAGTTGGGTTGAGTCGTGTCTATCAAATTCTCCCAAGGTATTGGGATTAGTTGTTGCTACTTGTTGTAAGTTGAGAAGAGTAGAGTCTGTAATGAACGAGACCTGTCAGTTGGGGAATTAGAACTCTGTGGCTGAGGCCTAGAGCCAAGAGTCTGTATTGAACATTTATATGTAATTCTAAGTCTGTAATGCAAGAAAGATATTTGATATAATATGATGAAGGAGAACCAAATTTTCAAAATATGATGTGTCTTTGGATGTTTACTTATGCATTACATTGTTCCTCTATGGTTTATGAGTTCTGCTTTGATGGTTCTATGTTTAAATCATTGTTCATAACGTAAGTAGGTTCAATTCTCGTAGTTAGATGTTTCAAATATGATGTTGTCTCTTGCGCAAGAACATGAATGAGTTCCAAATGATCTATGGATCCTCTTTAGTGTTTTCCCTACCCTTCCCTATCTATTTGTCTCAGCAGCGCTTTGGGTGAGACTTCTTCTCTTCGGAGGAGATGAAAATGCCAACGCTCTAGACTACACAGTACCTTTTTTTGGTAACCTGAGAAGAACCCTAGTCTAATCAAATTCGCGCCAGCACACCTGTAATAGGTAAGTAATCACATATCTTGTTTCTATAAGTGGTATTGTGAATTAAAGTTGGATATCCTATGAATGTTGCAGGGATGGATATGTTTTCTTAATGATTTATACTATACCCTTTTTGTGTATGCTTGATTGTGTAATTAGGAAAGTAGGAAATTGTATGAATTGGACATGTTTTTATACTCGTAAATGCTTTTGTCCTGTGGTGGCTTAAGCCAAATCCACGAATTGTGAGTTCATCGACCATGGGCATAGTTTCATGTATGCATGTCTACCCTCCTAGTCATTCTGAGTCCCTTGGAGGATGAAGATTTTTAAGCTCAGGAGAGGTAGTGTAGATATGCATAGGCTCTCTGCGAGGCAAGCAGAGACCGAGAACCACCTAAGTTCTAGACTCGATGAAGGATCACAAGAGTTGTGCGGAAGACCCTTCTAAGTGTTAAGTTCAGGAGAAAGAGCACAACTCTCTTAAATCCTTCATAATTGATGAATCTTAGGAAGGATGCGAGATTCAAGTATCAAAAGGGAATATCCTTTCGTTTGGAAGACAAATGGACGATACCTTTTGGGAGGATCAAAGGTCTGTTGCAACCGCTATATTGAAAGAAGGAGCACAGGCATTAATCCCTCGACTCCTTTAGTACTCACAAGATCAACGAATGTTGGTAATCATCATGAATGGGATGGATCGAGCACTGTGAAAGATCTGGACCACTGGGATCCATGTCTAGACAATTAGAAGATCACATAGGAGGAGATCAGATCTGGGCCGTCAGATTTGAGCACGAGGACCAATAGTCATTAGATCCCAAGGAAAGTGAACGAGGCCTAACCCTTTGAAAGTGCATAGGAGAGTGGACTCGCGAAGTCCAAAGTTCCAAAGTCAATCGGAACCATCCAATGTCAGGGTTAATATGTGGCGTAAGATCCACAAATTCATAGGTTTGTGGACAAGAAGGAGGACAAACGGTCGAAGTAAATCATGGTCATTGATCGCCAGGGGGATAGGTGTAAGGAGATCGTGTATTTCAGGTAAAAGAACTACGGAGAAATGGGTGTGTTCGCACAGGGGAAAACCCAGGGTTCAACGCACCAACAAAACCCTAACTATCACCCTTTTTGGGAACACCTACGAAGTAGATGAAGTCTCACCCGAGTTAGAGGCAGGGGTGGTTGTATAAATTAGGTATCTGCAACCTTAGCTGGGACACAGATCTATGATTTTACTACTTATCTACTTCATCTTGAACTCCACCTTCGACAACCTATCGAAGTCCTAAAATAGGTCAAACTTGACCAAGGATCTCCCAAAACTTGGTCAAGGGCCAACAGGCCCCCAACACTCACCTATGACTCATCCCAAGTCAGTCTTATCTGGGTAGTTATGCTTCGAAAGCCTCAAGCTTGGCTCGAGCTTCTTCGACTTTTTTCTGTGCCATGGCCTCTTGTGCAACAAACTCTTGGATGACTACCTTGTTCATAGGTTCCTATAGGCATTGTTCAGCTACAGTGACAACCTACTCCAGTTCTTCTCCTCGACCTTAGACCTCTATGAACAGTTGGTAAGCATTATCTTGTATAGGTTGGAGCCTTTGAGTTACTTCCATAACTCTTCTCTGGATATTGTGGATCTTATGTTGGGTGGTGCATTTCTCTTAGTATCACTTTATTCTTTCCACAGCTGATAGGGGCTTCAACTACGCCTATATCATTTCGGCTTGATACTTCGCCTCTTGGAGATGCGACTCTAGTGCCTTCAGTTATGGATTCTTAGTGAGTAGCTAATAGGTTTGGGAACTATGATCAGTAAGTTTCTTACATTCCATAGCAAGGGATTTTATTCTCTCAACTGCGCTTCAAGGAGTTGCTTCTCTTTGATCCCTTACCCCTTGCGGAGTCTCGGGCACTGTGCAGAGCTCTAAGTCTACTATGCATTATTATAGCTGTTGGATATCTTCTGCGAGCTGATCGACTTGCTACATGAGTTGGTCTTATTCCTTTATTTCTAATAATGTCACAGAGTGAAGTGCTCTGCTGAATGGTTCTTTTACTTTGAGTTGCTCCGCAAGCAACTGTTCTTTTCCTTGTTGCATCTGTGATTTTTATTCGTCAAACTTCTCTTGGAGAGAAATCTTTTCCTGTTCTATAGCTCGGGGCTATTCTACAAGTACTCCTTGTACTTACATCAAAGCCTGGGTGGCTTGTTCTATTTCCTCTTGTGCTCATCGAAGGCGAGCTTCAACTGTATCAACTAGTTTGTGGAGTTGGGTTGGCTCATCTCCCAACTCTGGTTCTCTCGATGGTAGAGGTGCAGTGGAGACTGCGCGGCTGGACTGAAGGTCCTGTTGTACCCCTTGAAGTTCAACTTCAATCCTATCATACATTTCTTCTTGCTTCGCTCCTTGTTTCTCTATTATGAGGCATCGTTCAGGGCTACTATGATGAAGTCAAAATCATCAGAGGTGAGGATAGTCTGCATCTTGGTCATGTTGGCTTTCAATTTCTTTTGAGAAGAAGGTTCAGGGGTGAAACCTTCCTCTTCTTCAAGGGTTCAATCTCATCTCTGGGCGATGTCACTTCTCCTGGTTTCTGTTCATCTTCTACTTCTTCATCACCCCCTCGGTCAAGTGACACTGAAGAAGTCCTTCCTGAAGTGTTGCTTAAATTTTGGACCTCCTCGGTCTTATTTTGTCTGCTGGTTCTAGGTGTATTCTTTTCTTTATGAGATTCCTATGGGCTACCAAGATTAGATATATATGTAGGGTTGGCAGGAATAAGGAGGTCAACAAACCATTCCTTAGTGATCTCCTCAAGGTCTTCTTCTGTAAGCTTATAATATGACTGGAGATGCTCTTTATGTTCATCTTCTCACGCTGTAATGTAGGTGAAGTGTCGATCTGCGTTGAACTTCATTAGGGGTCGGAATCTCTGTAAGGTACTCGGAGTCATGCGGGGCTCAACTTCAATGGATCTCTTTAGCTAGAGGTAATATGTATGAAACACAACATTTGACTGCCACTGTTTGTTCATGTCACTTGAATACCACAGGGTAGCGAACTTCGCCACAAGTGGTTCGAACAATTCTATGTCTGGGAAGGTAGCTCCTTTCGACATCTCCCAGGAAAAAAATGCAATGAGGATTAGGAGCCAGCTAAAATGAAATTCATAAACCTGATCCCGTGTTTCTCGACAGTCTAGTTCCAACTGGTTAACTAAGTACTTCACCTAGTTCATCTGTAGGCCTTCCACGCACTTCCCTGCAAGGTCAATGACAAAGATGGTGACCTGTGTAGGTCGGTTCTTCCTTACTAACTTTCCAGCTATCAATTGACATGCTAGGAACACTAAGCCACTCTAGATGGAAGCTACCTTGTAGCCTCTTGTTCCCTTCTCAACGTCGCCATATGTATCCTTGATCTTCTATGTTAGTGCATGATCTGTGGCTTTTCCTGGATAAAAGTCTTGTGGGTCGGGTCCTTGCATACTCATTCCTGTGATCCTATGGATCAACAATGGGTCAACTATAATGCAACGGTCTAGACATAAATAGTTTCCATTGTAACATGACAGTAGCAGCTTGACACAGGCGTTGAATTCCTGGTGTCTTCCGAAGTGTGGGATCTTCATGACATTCACTAGGGTGGACTGCGTGAGGTTCATTGTCCATAGTTGAAGGATGATCTTCAAGTTCTTCCCTTTTGTTCTAGTTAGGTACTTGTATGGGGAGAGCATACCATAGATATTGCAATCTCCAAGGTTGAAGTCATTGAACTTCAATGCTATGATCTTGTCCTAGTCTACTTGAACTGCGCATATCCCCTTTAGGAGGTACGCAATAACTATGGTGTACTCAAAATCTTATGGCACACTATCATGATTCACCGCGCCAGCTAGAGGTGGGATGTAATTAGGAAATATGGATGGAATCAACTTCACATTGGCTAGGTTGTCTCTGTTCTTGGTTCTATTCTCTATTGTTGGTCGGGATGGCCTCGATCCTCAAGCAGTCGATGAAGAGGCTTGTAGTCCTCTAGTCGATGATGCTTGTACACATGTAGACATCGACATGTCTCTTTTAGTCATGAGGTCGATCAGAACTTCTTCGACAACTTTCTCTACAACGTTGAACTTGTCCGACATACACGCTTGAGGTTGGAAATATCGAGTTCGAGGAGTAACTTAGACACTGCAATGGGATAGAGGGAAATAGCGCAATGATCACTGTGTAAAATCAATGAGTCTGCGGGCTCAGATTCACAGTTAACAAAAGTGTTCTCGAGGCATGGCACGATGGGATAAATAGATAATTTGGAAATGGATCTCTTGCAATGGGTGAGAAGCCTTCATTAACTCTATTATGTCCATTGCGGCGCCGTCCAACGGTCTGGTGGTGAACCATAAATGTATTTCTACCCATTCGGGGGGTTGGATGGATGGTTATATTGTTCCCAACAGCTATATTTCTTCGCCAGGGCGAAGTGCCATGTGACACTATTATGTTATCCCGGTGAAGTTTCAATTTTGAAAATTTTCCTTTTGCAAAGTTCCCTCTTAAACCTTTTGTAACTTGTCGATCTTAGCTCTCTTCTTACTTAGCTTTCTAGCCTTCTTTCCAGTGAGCTTTGTCTCGGTATGCCTTTTTCCATTCTGATTCTTATCTACTTTTGGCATAGTTACTTCGCACTGTTGAGATTCTTTCCTAATATTTGAGGGTGATACTTCTTATTTATCTAGAATAGGTACTTCAATCTTCTATGGGTCTTCTAGTGTTCTTTCAACTTTGACATCTGGGTCTCTGGTGTTAAATAGCTTCGATCTATTCTCTTGCTCTTCAATTAAGTGTGCGATCCTTCTAGTCATAAAATCTTTTAACTCTTGCTTCTTCTACTCTAAAAATTCTTCTTCTTCCTTCCTTCTGGCCTGATCTCTTTCAATCCAAGGTTTTCCTCGTAACATGGTAAATGGGGCGTTGTTTTCAATAGATTTAATAATCTCAAAATCTTCCTCTGTCAAAGTCCCATTAGCTTTCATAGGTATCTGGGTGATATTTCCACATAGGTTTATCAACTTTCATCTAAATATCCCTATTCCTCCCAATGAAGGAGTCATAATAGGATTCCCTAAAAGTTCCCAAGTTCTTTTTGTCATGATATTCACCTATGTTTCCTCATCTAGAACACTGTCAATCTCGAAGTCTCCTATTCTTGCATCAAGGAATTATTTTTCTTTAAAGATCTCTGATAAGCTGACATGTCGGTGGTCATTCATGGTTTCTTTTATCTGTAGAAACACTTTCTCTGATTCTTTCTGGGGTTCTGCCATAATCATAGTTTCTGTATTTGCCTTAGGGTTTTCTTGTCTTATGTTCATTCTTTCAAGCTTAGCAGTCATTCTAGGGAAATCCAATACTTCATGGTCCATAACTTTGCAACAAAGACAACTAGGTCTTGTCCCAGGGAATTCCTTAGCAAGATGTCCTGGTTTTCTACAACTCTAACAGAGGGTTAATCCTCTCTTTATTTTAAATGATTCCCAAATCTTCCTGTACTGCAGCTAACCTGCAAACATTTATTTCTAGGATCCTACATCCATTTGTTAGTCCAAACATTCTTTCTATGCATAGGTATAACATATATTTCACTATTCTTATCAGATCTATGGATATCAAAACTTCTTTCATCTACTAGTGCCCTAGCTTTCAAGCTAGGACAGAATCTATCAAACATACTTAGATCCATACAGTTGAAACAAAAATTTCCACCAATCTTACTTTCAGCAGAGCACAAAGCTTCCAGATCTAAAACTTTTCACTATTATTACCTTTATCAGAGTATAGAGATTCCAGATCTTACCTCTTTTCTTCATATCTGACCTCTTTTCTTTGCATAGAGCTTCACAGGTCAAGTAGAATGCTGCGCACTAGGGAAACAGATCTACGCACAAAACTTTCATAGTTTCAGGATGAATCTTTGCACAAAGCTTCTTCTTCCTCAGTTCCTAGCAATCACAGTTTCAGGTCCTGGCAACAAAACTATTTGTTGGCACAGGGGCAGACCCAGGGTTCAACACTACATCAACACACCAACAAACCCCTAACTACCAGCCATTTCATAAACACCTGCGAAGCAGATAAAGTCTCACCCGAGGTAGAGGCAGGGGTGGTTGCAAGACTCAGGTGTCTACAACCTTAGCTGGAACACAGATCTGTGATTGTACTACTTAATAGAGCACTTAGCACCGACAGTTCATCAATATTTAACCACTATATACTCCATAGATAAAACAGAGCATCGCATCATTCATCCAGATATGATGTATTTAATCACTTATCATAGAGAGGTAGATTATATCTAGCAGATTCAAGCACTAAACACATTCACATAGGTCAGATCTAGCATCCATATACATCGTTAGCACAAAGCATAAACAGATCTATCTATCTATATCAAAGCACTTAGCAAGTAAATACACAAACACATCAAGACATCGCACAAAGAAGAGAAACACAACATATACGTGGTTCACCCCCACCCTGGGGATACGTCCACCAACTCTTCTTCTTTGTTATCTTTGGTCAAGCTTCTTACATGCACATAGCATCAAAATCCTACTCTGCAGAAAATATGAGATCTACTCAGCTAGATCCTCCTTCTTTGAGCTAGGGTACAACACCAATCCTTCTTACAATTACTTGCATGTAGCTCTACAAGTCTTACACAGTATGCACAAAGCATCTATAATCCATACTTAACACTTAGCCCAATATCACACAAATACATATCTCTCTCCTTACATTGCCTATACATCTATTTATACTTTACAAAATGGGCCTAAACATGGGTAAACCCATGGGCCGACATCCCATACCTGTCACATAATCCCAAATCCCAAAAAGGGGCCGAGATCTCGTGATCTCTTCTTCGTCTTGCACTTTGCCTTCGACAGCCTATCGAAGTCCTAAAATAGGTCAAAATTGACCAAGGATCTCCCAAAAATTGGTCAAGGGCCAACAGGGTGCATAAGAGTTGAAACTCTCGAATTCCGGAGAGCCGAAGCGCCAAAGTGACGAAGCGTCGAAGCACTGGAGCGCCAAAGGGCCAAAGAGTCGAAGAGCCAAAGGTCTCTAAACCATTAGATCCAGAGAGACACATGGTGATAGATCGCAAGCTTCAGGTAAATTGCATTGGAGTTTTAGTTGAGAAATGAGATTCCCGAACCCTGAAGACCCGAAGTGAATTTGTGCCACCAGATCTAGAGGGACGCATGGTGACGGATCGTGGACTCCAGAGAAATCTATTCGAGAGTTTTCAGTTGATATTTGAGATTCCTGAAGTCCGGAGAGTTGGAGAGCCGAAGTAAATCTCAACCGTCCAATCATCCGAAGTAGATCTCAGTCGTCAGATCGTCTGAAGTAAATCTCAAGCGTCGTATCGTCCAAGGTGAATCTGGACCATCTGATCCAGAAGATACATGGTGTATATTGGTGGATTCTGGGTAAAGTCCCGAAGCAATTCATAGCCATCAGATCAAGAGGACAGGTGGCATAAATCTGTATATTTCGGGTAAAGACTTGAAGCAAGCCTCAACCGTCTGATTCAAGTGGACACGCAGTAGGAATTCACTTACTTTGAGGGGAAGTGAAGTTTGAGGTTTGAGATCTCATAAGTCCATAGACCCAAAGGAAATCTCGATTGTTGATCAAGAAAAGGGTCCAGAGGACCATTGATCTAGTTTAAAGTTCAAAATCCTGAAGCAGAGGAATAGTTGTTGATTGATAAGGACATGTGTCTGCAAATCATCGACTCTGGAAGATTGAAATATGGAAGAAAGGAAAGTTTGAGACTTGAGAATTCTGAAGTCTAAAATTTCAAAAAAAATCAAAACCGTTGATTTGCAAGAGTACAGATCTGATCCACAGCTTTGAAAGGGATAGATATGAGTTGTCAGTTTAGAGGCACCTTCAAGATCGTGATATTGACAATTATGTAGCATTGCGGGGATTGGAGATGCGCTAACTTTAAAAAGTTGAGGGTAGGCTGCAATCTAAACCACGGTTTTGAAGAAAGGACATGTGGAGGCTCGAGGAGAATTGTTGGTCGAAAGGTAGTTTGGTTGCAAACCGCCTTTGGCCGCATCCGCAATTGTTTGTTTGCGTGAGGTTATCACCCAAGGTCACCTCAAGGAGGGGCTTATCAGAAAAGGGGAGAGCACCCAAACTCAAATATTTCCCAAGCACAAAGGGAAGGTCACGGGTACCATTAGACCTGCACCCAAAAGTAGAAAGGTTCTATGTTTAATAACAGAGTGATACCATCAAGGTCTAAGAGAGTCATTGGCTTTATAATTAGAGATCCTTGACTGGGAGAATCTTTCCTTTAAGAAAAGAGAAAATTTTTATGCCCTGTCATGGGTGTGTTACACTTGTCCATGATCAAGGTGTCTATATCCGTTCTTTCTTCTATGGATGAAATATTTGGATCAAATCTCATATCTAGAGACCTTAGTACCTTTTGAATGATGACTGGTTTCTTCATCTATTCTCCCAGACCTTTAATAGTATTCACTATTTCATCAACTCGCAGAAAGTAGGATGTGATGTCTTTATCTTCCTTCATCTTCAATTGTTCTAGCTTAGTTCTAAAGGTTTGGAGTTTATCTCCTTTGAATTTACAATATCCTTCATAAAGCTTTTGAATCTTATCCCAGAGTTCTTTTGCAGAATGACAATGCATAACCTTAACAAATATTGAATTAACAAGATTGTTTAGAATAATAACTTTAGCCTTTGAGTTGTTTTATTCGATTTTATTTCCATCCTTGTCTATTTGGGGGATGGTTGGTTCTTTGTATCCATATATTACTACTCTCCATACATCAAATCATTGTGCCTGTAAAAAGGTTTTCATCCTTATACTCCACATAATTCCAACCATCAAATACTAGTGCTCCAATCTTAGCGTATTCCATGATCTCCTTCCATTGGTTAGACTGCTTGTTGAAGGACCTTCTCNTTATAACCCTAAATTGCACCATACATGCATACCTGGCATTTGGCCCTCTTACTTGCTATTTTTTCCAAGCCATCACTGAGCAACTCTTCTTAAAAACCACATTTTTGAAGATGTACGCACCCTGCACCACTAATGCACGTGTACACATTCTTGTTGCACCACTACAACTCGTGTATGTATTATAGATTCAGGGCAATTTGACAATTGTTTAACAGTTTGTTCCTTAAACATGAAAGGAATGATAATAAGTAACTTTTTCCTACAACAATGTATATATTATTAAACTTATGTTTTTAATAAATGAAATATACCGCAACAATCTACAGAGACTCTATTTTATTGTGACTATAATTTTGAACCTAACAAATGAATATTGTAATTTCTAGAATTTTTTTGAAGTTGACCAAGATGAAAACATTGCATATTTTAAACACATATTTTTCTACACCTTGTATCTATCTTAATTTTTACTTAAAACTAAAATCTAAATATACCCTTTTGAAAAGAAAAGTTTAAGGATTATGAATATATTTTTTTCTAAATTTTTCACCGTATGTTTTTAGAGATACCGATATTTCATTTCACCAATTCATAATGTCTAATGAAAATATTATGAAAAAAATAAAAAGTTGCAAGGAATTCATTGAGATTATGGGCTATTGGGTGGTTTTCCAACTGTCCCACCACCTATAGCCCGTCACCCAACCGAATAACCATCATTTTTTCATATAAAAGGAGGTGTTTGGGTATCATTCCTGGGAGAAGCATAAGAATAGTGAAACTCTGCCCATTTCACATCCCCTCCTTGCCCCAAGAATTTGCATCCACCTTGTGAGTTTTGAGCCAGAATTGTCCATTCTTGCCTTTTCCCTCCATTATAAGCCTATGTCATTTCCCTAGAGAGAAGTGTGAGAGGAGAAAGATATGTGGAAGCATAGTTGGAGCTTGGTGAAGAAAATCTCAGACCAGGTTTGAGGAGTAGTCGTCAATCTCATTGTAATTAAACTTTGTGATATTAATGGGTGAAATCATGAAGATGGATTACACTTTTGATTGTTTAATGAGAAAAAAACCTGTATTTTCACAAGTTCTTCAACTTCCGGCATTCAAAAGTTTTTATTTTATTTAGAATTTCACTTTACAGTAAAAAACAAACTTGTGAATAATTTTGTTAGCTTTCCAATGACTATTTTTCAATTTTTTTTTATCACGATTTGATATGCCAATTTGACAATTGTTTAACAGTTTGTTCCTTAAACATGAAAGGGATGATAATGAGTAGCTTTTTCCTACAACAATGTATATATTATTAAACTTATGTTTTTAAGAAATGAAATATACCGCAACAATCTACCAAGACTCTATTTTATTATGACTATAATTTTGAACCTAACAAATGAATATTGTAATTTCTAGAATTTTTTTAAGTTGACCAAGATGAAAACATTGCATATTTTAAACACATATTTTTCTACACCTTGTATCTATCTTAATTTTTAATTAAAACTAAAATCTAAATATACCCTTTTGAAAAGAAAAGTTTAAGGATTATGAATATATTTTTTTCTAAAATTTTCACCGTATTTTTTTAGAGATACCGATATTTCATTTCACCAAATCATAATGTCTGCTGAAAATACTATGCAACAATTTTTTTAAAAATTAAATAAAATTAGATAAAAATAAAGAAAATGAAAACAAATTATAGGAATTGAAAGTAGATTCAATTTTGGAAATGTTGGGGTCATGTTTGAAACCAAATTCTCAGTATTTGCAAGAGTCTGCAACCTCCGAAGTTCAGGTAAGCTTGGGGAAATTCTCTGGTTTTTGTTTTCAGTCTCAATTTCATATTTTCGGCCGAAAGACTAAAATCTAATGAAAACCATCAAAAGTGAACGAAGTCCAAGGTTTTCGGCCAAAAAAACCTTCTTTCGACCGAAAGGCTATTGAGCGAATTCCGTCGATCGGAAAAAAATGAAAAGACACGTTGTATCATTTCATTTCACGCCAAATTGTATAAATAGGCTTTCAACCAAACACATTTAACACAATTCATCGAATGGACAGACATATATGAGCTCGGGGATAGGGATTTCAAAGCATTTCTATTATTGATTGCAGTTGTATTCCTTTCTTTCTTTATTTCTTCCCTCTATTCCATAGGCTTAATTAGAGGATCGATATCGATACATGATAGTTTTCTAGAGCACCTAAACAAAGTTTCAAATCATCTTTTTGGTTTTTCTTGAATAAGGTAATTGATGCTTGTTCAAGTTTTTATTGGAATAACAATTTATATGTTGAAAGATAAATGTTGATCATTTTTTCAAGGTGAAGTCTTT
This sequence comes from Picea engelmannii, assembly GCA_009831015.1. Taxonomy (NCBI): domain Eukaryota; kingdom Viridiplantae; phylum Streptophyta; class Pinopsida; order Pinales; family Pinaceae; genus Picea; species Picea engelmannii. The sequence goes on from ML797726.1 coordinate 126,208, forward strand.
GTTGAACATATATTTTACAGATAACTATAAAATTTATGGGAAACAAAAGTTTGCGCAAGAGAATATTTGATCACACTCGAGATGATACTCGCCAAATTGAACAAAAGAAAGAGCTTTATTGGAGAAAGAAACAAGAACGTACAAATATTGAATAAAGAAACAATGATAATGTCAATAGAGATTTTCAACAAGAAGAAGTTCATTCAGGTATGCATGCACATATGATGATCGAACACACAACACACATTGGTACTGTATTCAGAAAGTACAGAATTCAAAGTATAGAATTCAATTTTAAAATATTGTAAATAATATAATTGATTGTAATTATAATTTGATGTTTTTCAAAAAACATAAATGGATTTGTCTCATAATGTCGAAGAAGACGTTGAAACCAAAATTGAAGCAGAAGGCGTTGAAATGAAAATTGAAGAAGAAGATGTTGAAACTGAAATTGAAACAGAAAACGAGTCACCTATAGATTTGTACATAAATTTAGATAATACACGATGAACACTCAAGTATATATAGTTTAGTGAATTTATGTTCGGGTTATGATTTATTGGGTATTCAAAAGTTAAAACAAGCTACATCATTATTGGGTATTCAAAAGTTGACAAAGGATAAAAAGGTGAAACATAGTCTTTAACAATATAACTAGTGTATTAAAATCTTTTGGAAAATCTCGAAAAGAAGATGTTCGTGTTGCACGTAGAGAGATACAAACAATAGTTGTTTTATCTAGCAATATAAAAGATCGCTTGACATGACACATGGAAAAAACGATGGGAACGTCAAGAAAAACATTGAACAAATATAGAAAATTTCGATTGAAAATAGATGTAAATGATGAATTTGTTTGTTGGACAATGATTTATAAACAACCCTACAAAGATAGACTTGCATAAAATGTTAAAGAATTGGCCTGTAATTGTTGGTTGGAAGAATCTTGTGTTTCACCACATACAAGGGATGTCTTGAGACGAAGAATAGCATGAAAACAATATGAAGAAACATCCAAAACATATATTGCCAATGACACAATTAGAGTTGTTCAATAAGTTCAAAGAAGAGAACAAAGAAGTTAAAATTTCCATCAATACATTTGTGCAACAAAAACCATGGTTTATTACGACACTTTTTTGGATTTTGGTAAAACTTTATGGCCATGTTCACCTCCTCCTTCCACATTCCGTGTTTTTATATCTGAAATTCTATGTGAAAGAGAAGATGATGATTTATTTTACAAAAAAAATGTGTTGGTGGAAAGAAATGTGATCGTTGTGGAAATCTAAGTTTGCTTCATTCAAAGTATCATATTGATATGAATGATCAATCATTTTCTAATATAATAGTCAATTGGAAGAGATATGAATATATCAACAGCACGGCTCCACATTCTTCAAATGTTATTTCCAAAAGGATTGATTTGAAGGTAAATAAAATATGTGTGATAGATTTTTTGAAGAAGTTTGAGGAAGAAATCTATAAATACACCAAGCATTCACATAGAGTTGGATGACAAGATCTACAATTCAAACAATCCCGTGAAGTGTTTCCACTAGGGACAATTTCGTCTGTAGTTGATTTTGAAGAGAATTACACATTTGTTGCACAAAAATAAATACAGAGCGAATATTATCATTCTGATCAAGTCACGATATTTTTCCACGTTCTCTATAGACATGCTCAATGGAGTCTTAATAACATAGAAAGAACTAATGAAAATCGACATGTTATTAAAGAATGTCATTTTTATATAAGTGATGATCGAGCACACGACACACATTATGTACAACATTGTTTTGATAAATTTTATGATTCAATGAAAGAATGAGAAATCCAATTCGATCAACATTGGATATGGTCAGATGGGTGTGCGGGTTAGTTCAAATCTTCACGATCATTCTATTGGTTATGTCATTTTCATAAAAAATTAAACATTACACATTGTTGGAATTTTTTTGAGACTGCTCATGGAAAAGGAGAGCACTACGGTGCAGGGGCATGTATAAAGCAAGCACTTCGAAGGTATCATATAAACCCTCATGTCGATCGATTTGAATCCGCTGAACAAGTTGTTGAATGGTGAAAAATGACGCTAAGCCATGAATATAATCCATCAAGGGATTTGTGCAGGTGTTTCTATATGTAAATGTTACGCATGTACACATGATATTTATTTTTGAACGTGTTCAAATTTATATTCAAACTTCAATCATTTTCTTGAGATATTTCAATTTAACAAGTTCTTGTCTTGTGAAGGTTTTTTTGGTATGTTGGAATCCAAAATGTAAATAGATCAATCCCATATGACGCCAGTACAATACCTAGGACACAAAAAATACATTCAGTTAAAACAAAACATTTTCAAAATGTGTTTGCATTTGATAAAAGAAATGAGTCTTGTTTTTTTTTTCAGTTTGCATAGAGGACACAAAATCCATAGATATTTGCGAAAACAAAACTGCAGGATATGTTAAAGCTTGGAGACATACCGAACTTAATGTAAAATGGAAAATGCCACTTGGAAGTTCAGAGGAGATGGAATCAAATGAAACTATAGTGTCAATTGGTAGCGATAGAGTTTCTAATATTGTTAGAGAAGGTAATTTTTATGTTTAATTTTGTTCAAATAGCTTGTAGACATGTACTTGTGTGATAATCTAACATGAACTATTTGTTGTCTAATATATCCAATTATTTGCAGGAGATGTTTTTTTCATGGTTGCACCTATAGACAACAATGAAAGTGAGAAATATCATTTGATGCGATGCATGGAACAAAATGTGAGGCTATTAGAAGATTTTGATGATAACGGTTTTATATATGAAAGAGGATCCATTGTATTGAAAGGATATTTTTTTCAAGAAACCCATCAAACCGATACTCATGTTCACTTTCAAGACTATCAGTCAGATGTCACAAGTTGTCAATATAGTCATTTGGTATGTGCAGTGCACATAAAGTTAATAGAAGTTCAATAAATAAATAAACAAAAGTTAAAAAATGGAAAATGTTCAAAGTCAATCATGAACGAATAATTGAATATGGAATACCATTACGATGTTTTTAAGCAAGTGGCACATGTACATTCCAAAAAAAATTATTTTTCATTGAAAGTACATTCCAGAATTTGATGACTTGTTTTGACTATTTTCAACCATATTTCCAAATAGGATATTTATAAAAAGGGTACATGTATAAAAAACTTCGGATCATTCTTAAAAAACAAAGATAAAATATGTTTTTAAGCAAGTGGCACATGTACATTCCAAAAAAAAATATTTTTCATTGAAAGTACATTCCAGAATTTGATGACTTGTTTTGACTATTTTCAACCATATTTCCAAATTGGATATTTATAAAAAGGGTACATGTATAAAAAACTTCGGATCATTCTTAAAAAACACAGATAAAATATGGTTCAACCATATTTTATCTTTGTTTTTCAACCATTACACCAATCAAAATTATTTTATGAGCATTACACCAATCAAAATTGAGTTGTATACCTCTTGTATTGTGAGCATTTTATTTTAAACTAAAAAATTGTTAAACACCATTTCCATTGAACACTTACTTTTTTTCAATAGTATTTTTTTCCATTTGATGTTAAAAATATTGCATTAATTTTAAAAAAAGTTAAACATATTTTATATTTTCTATTGTAGTAATATCTTGTTTCAAATTTTAACTCATTCCGATTTTTATTTTATTTTACGAGCATTAAATATAAATTAAAGATGAATTGAACATCTATTTTATTTTGAATATTTTTTTTAATTGTTCTTCTCAAAATTAAAGAAAAGTTAAAAACATATCTTTCATTTTGAGATTTTATTTTATTAAAGGTATATGAACTTTGAGGTGAATATCTCTTCTAACTTTAGCATTTTTTTAATGAAGTTACATGATAAAATTAAAGAAGAGTTGATCATCTCTTCCATTTTAAGGCTTTATTTTACAATCACATCATTTTGAGCATTTTATTTTATCATTATCACACAAACCAAAAAAGAATTGAACATCTCTTCTATCTCAAGATTTTATTGTATAAACATTACCTATAATTAATTTGGATCTCTTCTATCTTGAGAGTTTTATTTTTTTTACTATTGCACCAATCAAAGAAGAGTTGAACATCTCTTCTATCATAGATTTGAGAGCATTGACTTCTTTAAGTGGTAATGTTTTTTTTTTAATTAATATTCTAACAACTAAAAAGAATTTCAACATCTCTTCCACTTGTTGTAATAACACTTGACTAATAATATCATATATATATCAATATCTCCATTCTAATTATTAAGTTGATTTACATTTAAAATTTGAAATTATTTAGAAAATTCTCCATTTTAATAATTAAGTTGATTTTCATGTAAACTTATTTAGAAGTGTTAATCATTAGAATTAAATTGTAATTAATAGATCTCTTCTCTAATAAAGTTAAGGAAATTAATACAACCTTGCATAAAGTCAAGTGAACTAAATTGTAATTAATAGATCCCTTCTTTAACGAAGTTAAGGAAATTAATACAACCTTGCATAAAGTCAGGTGAAGACCCTTACAAAAATGTGGGTTTATGTGAATAGTACTAAATCATAGCCTGCAAACCATTTTCCTAATGTAATTCCCTTTCATACATGTTATCTGAGTTGTACAAGGGGGTATGTGTTGTTCCTTGGCATGTTTAAAACACAATGCTTGAATGCATACCTCATCCTTTCAATTCCACATTTGTTACCTTATTCCAAAATCAAACACAAGTTTTCTGAAAGGAAATTGGTAGATCATGAAAATTTCTTCCTTTTAGTGCAGTTCATACTAACATAGGCTTTGCACGTTTAAAGTGTTTTCTACTACCATATATTCTCAAATAAGTTTTGCATGGTTTAACATGTTGTCTACTATCATATATTCTTAAATAGATATGCAATGTTACAATCTTGTATGTTTGGCATTTCAATTTTTTCTTGTCTATCTATTGAGTTTGCATATTCTTAAATATATAAACAACAACACATTCTTGTATTATTGACTTTGCATATTCTTATATAAATAAATAACACTTCACATTCTTGTATGATTTCACTTTAATTTTTTCTTTTCATTTATTTAGCAGATATCATATGCCTATCTTTCCTTTAGTTTTTCCTTTAATTTTTTTTATTAGTTAAGGGTGAAATCATGAAGGTGGGTTACACTTTTGCTTGTTTTATGAGAAAAAAACTGTATTTTCACAAGTTATTCAACTTACGACATATAAAAGTATTTTGTTTATTTAGAATTTCACTTTACAGTAAAAACAAAACTTGTGAAGAATTGTGTTAGCTTTCTAATGACTATTTTTCAATTTTTGTTATCACGATTTGATATGTCAAATTGACAATTGTTTAATAGTATGTTTCTTAAACACGAAATGAATGATAATGAGTTACTTATTTCTACAACAATGTTTTTTTTATTAAACTTATGTTTTGAAGAAACAAAATATACGGCAACAATCTACAGAGACTCTATTTTATTATGACTATCATTTTGAATTTAACGGATGAATATTATAATTTCTAGAATTTTTTGAAGTTGACCAAGCTGA
>ML797726.1:156311-180353 GCA_009831015.1 Picea engelmannii
AATGTTAGGTAACTTGAGTTTTAATTTTAATATTTATTTTATTTATTGTGCACTCTTATGAGAATTATGAATGACAAATTAAAACAATTAATAATTATATTTATAAGTTATATTTAGGATTTGTTTTTATTGAGATTTAAAAATAAAATTAAGTATACATAAAGAGACCTTTAAGTCCTAAAAACAATCAGATTATAAGGAACCCCTGTCTCAGGTTTTATCTTTGAGCAACCGCTCTTCTAAACCATCAAAACATTTCAACAAAATGATTAAAACAAACCAAAACATTAAAAGTTCATTCTAATTGATATATAACTATTAAAAAATAAAAATAAACATTGATGCTGTAAATTTTAAATATACAATAAATAATTTTGAAATTAAAAAATAACAAAAGATAAAAAAAAAAATCGTTTCAATCTAATGTTATCTATATCCCAAAATGATATCTATCAATAATTCAAAAAGTTAATAAAAAAAACAATCTATCAATGTTAAAACATGTTAAAACATGTCGATCCATTTTATTTGACGAAAGTCATGTTAAAACATGTTAAAACCGGTCGACCATTTTGTATCAAATTTATGGATTCCACAAAGTTCAAAGATACCTGCTGTGGTCGTGGCCGTGGCCGTGGGAAATGGCCGTGGTCGTGGCCGTGGATGAGAGATGACAGAAATGTGCCCCAGGCCGTGGTCGTGGTGTGGGATGACGGAAATGTGCACCAGGCCGTGGCCGTGGTGTGGGATGACGGAAATGTGGATGAGGCCGTAAGCCTTTCGGCGTTCACCAGTCGCGAGGTGAACGCCGAAAGGCTTACAGCCTCTCCACGACCACAACAATTTTAATAACCTTTTAAATTTTAAAACTAACCTTTTAAATTTTAAAACTAACCTTTTAAATTTTAAAACTAAAATTTTAATACTAAAAGTTAAAAAAAAAAAATTAAAACAACCATTCGGAGCTTACCTGTGAACCCAAGCGAACTATGAACTCTGCACGACCTCTCCACGACCATGGCCACGGCGCTCGACGACCTCCACGACAACCTCCCGCGCTCGGCAAACTCTGCGAACTCTGCGAACTCCCGCGAACCTCACAATTTTTCCTCCCGCGAACCTAACTGTGAACCTCACAAATTTTCGAAAACCTACTACGCTCGATGTGTGGGTAATATATAAATACTCTTTCGGCCGAAAGATAGTTCGGCCGAATAATATTTCGGCCGAACTACTTTTTCGGCCGAAAAATTATTGCCGGAAAGAAAATATCTGGCCGACCAATTTTCTACACGCAAATCGAGGAGGCGTTTATTGCACCATTCGATTTGACGTTTATTTTTTCGGCCGAAATATAGTTCGGCCGAAAAATTATCTTTTGGCCGAAAAAAAAATTTAGTTCGGCCGAAAAAACCTTTTTGGAAATTTTGGAAACCCGATTGTCACGAAAGTGTAACCCAACTTCGTGGTTCCACCCTTAAGTGCATCTATGTAACCAATTTATTTAACATCTCATATGTCTATCTTTCCTTTAGTTTCTTTTATTAGTTAAGTGCATCTATGTAACCAATTTATTTAATAGATGTCATATGCCTATCTTTCCTTTAGTTTTTTTTATTAGTTAAGTACATCTATGTAACTAATTTATTTAACAGATCTCATATGCCTATCTTTCCTTTAGTTTTTTTTATTAGTTAAGTACATCTATGTAACCAATTTATTTAATAGATCTCATATGCCTATCTTTCATTTGGTTTCTTTATTTTATTAGTTAAGTGAATCTATGATCTCATATGCTTATCTTTCCTTTAGTTTTTCCTTTAGTTTTTTTATTTGTTAAGTGCATCTATATAACCAATTTATTTAGCAGATCTCATATGCCTATATTTTCTTTAGTTTTTTTTATTGGTTAAGTGCATCTATGTAACCAACAGGGTCATTAGTAACTAAAAAAAATAAATTGTTTTTAATATAAAATTAATCTGCTAAATTTTTTCTGCCAAAATTATTTGATGATACGTAAATAGAATAATATTTTTGACAATCCACAGTGAACATAAAATGAAACATTTAAATTAATACATACTTTTAATATAAAATTAATCTGCTAACCAAAATTATTGGATGATATGTCAATAGAATCATATTTTTGACTCCACAATGAACATAAAATGAAACATTTAAATTAATACATAGCAAAAAAGTATTTAAGAGTTTGATCACATTTTTTATGATCCACAGTGAACATAAAATGAAACATTTAAATTAATACATAGTAGAAAAGTATTTAAGAGTTTGATCATATTTTTTATGATCCATAGTGAACATAAAATGAAACATTTAAATTAATACATAACAAAAAAGTATTTAAGAGTTTGATCATATTTTTGACAATCCACAGTGAACATAAAATAAAACATTTCAATTAATACATAGCAGAAAAATATTTAAGAGTTTGATCATATTTTTGACAATACATTTAAATTAATACATAGCAGAAAAATATTTAAGAGTTTGATCATATTTTTGACAATCCACAGTGAACATAAAATGAAACATTTAAATTAATACATAGCAGAAAAGTATTTAGGAGTTTGATCATATTTTTGACAATCCACAGTGAACATAAAATGATCATAAAATGAAACGTTTAAATTAATACATAGCAGAAAAGTATTTAAGAGTTTGATGTTTAATTTAATACATTGTAAAGAGGAAAATATACAAAACATTAGTTCATTACTAGTTAACTTTGCCACTTTTTTTTCCATCAACTTTGAGAAATCAAATATGAGACAATAAATTATTATTTTGAATTCCAAAATTATGAAATATATATATATATATATATATATATATATATATATATATATATATATATATATATATATATATATATATATACATACACACATAAGTTCCACATCCATTTTAGGATGATTACAAACACTAAGACATTTAACTCCAAAATTATGGACTCTAAGCCATCGTTTTAAAATAGACCACTTCATACCTGCAAGTCAACAATTCAAAATTTAAAAATTTACAATTCAAACATGCGAAATAATACAAAATTCAATAATTGTAATTAAAACAAAATTGACATACATACCAAAAGAGTTAAGTCTCATCCTCCAACATAATCTTTCCCACAAAATATATTGTAAACATATTTTCCACCAAATATAATTTATACATTTGTAACAATAAAAAACAATAATAATAAAAAAATAACACATATTAGCATATATATTGTAACTAAATATTAAATAAAAAAATTACAAATAATAACATACCCAACCAGAGTTAAACAGATTTAAGATAGCTACTCTCCAATTAAGAGTACACGATTTAAACAATTTGTAAATCTTATCTAAATCTTAAAAAAAATTAAAGAGAAAAATTATGTTGTTGGTAAAAAAAATTGTGAGTTAGAGTTAGATAATAATCTGAAAATAAATATAGAACTGTGAATGAAGAAAGTTCACAAATCTCCATATTAAGATATTCTTCCAATGAAATACGTATCTCCTTGTGGATAAAGTCTCAAATCCTTCAGGTGAAATTCTCCTTGTGGATAAGGTCCCAAATCCTTTAGGTAAAATTCCCATCCTAGATGATGTTATTGTGTTCTTGGTAAAACAAATTATGAATTAGAGTTAGATAATAATATGAAAATAAATATAGAACTGTGTATGGAGAAAATTCACAAATCTCCATATTAAGTCATTCTTCCAATGAAATACTTATCATGAAATACTTATCTCCTTGTGGATAAAGTCTAAAATCCTTCAAGTGAAATTCTCCTTGTGGTTAAGGTCCCAAATCCTTCAGAAATTCTCATCCCAGGTGATGTTATTTGATCATATTTACACAACAATAAAATATTAATATCCTCAGCAGTTAAATACTTCTCTCTTCTTTTGCAGTGGTTATATAATCAAATTTCACAATTCCCTTTCAAACTAAAGGACTCATAAATCTCCATATTAAGCCATTCTTCCAAAAAACAACTTATTATCTAAAAAAGTTCACAAATTTCCATTTTAAAAACCATTCTTCCGGAAAATACTTATCTCATCTTTCTGTGGTGGAATAGATGTTCTCATATAATCTTGCATGTACAAAGAAAACACAAATTTGCACATGTATATTAAGTCATTCTTCAAAAACAATTTGAATGGAATGTATTCATATTAAATATAATGAAATGTTCTTTGAAATTATGTGGGAGATAGCTCACATATACAATATGTCTGAGCTTATTTGTAAATCTAATTGAATGTTGGTTTTTGTGATTAGTAACCAATTTAGTTAAGAGTTTGATAATGACAATACCTTGGAAAGAAGGAATTCACTTCGTTGTATACAAAAAACACAAATGTACATACTACGTCATTCTTGGACAAGAAAACATGGAATGCAATCGAAGAAAATTAATAAACTTTATCTTTTCTTATGTGGGATAGAGTCTGTTCTCAAATATTCAAATGCTCAAGTTCAAAATTAGCTCTTCATCATGATATAACCTTAAATAAATTTGAATGTACACCATTTAAGACAACAATAAACTTATCTAGTGGTTCTATATATTTCAAAATAATTGATCAAAGCGTTGAATATGAAAGGCTAAACTAAAAATTTGAGAAAACAAAAATTTGATAAAAGTAAAAAACATACATTTATGAATCATCTTGAATGAACACATCCTTCCCAAATCTGGGTGCTTCTTCCTCAATCCCAGTCTCCCTCCCAAGCACACTCTCAAGTACTCTCTTCTCCACATTAGCCTATATAACACATTTCAAATTTGAAATTTTGAAAAATTAAATTTAAATGATTATAACACATTAAATTTAAATGATTATAACACATTAAATTTAAATGATTTTAAGACATTAAATGATACCTGTGAACTCCCACCCTCTTCAAAATATCCCAATGAGAATTGAGACAAGCCTACCCAAGTAGTAGGAGATGGAATGGGGATCTGTGAACAACACAACTAAGGGCTAAATCTAAGATTCAATGTGTTCACAATTATACAAAATTATAAATGTTGTTGATTTCTTATTCAAAAGAGTGGAAATTGAACAACTATTAGAAAACACATACCTGATTCAACCCATCCAAATTTAAACTCGTCGAATCAGGTTCCCTACCTATTGGAGATTCATTTAACATATCTCCAAACTGCAATTAATGGCAATAACAACTCGATTATTTCTATAGATACAGTGATATCTAAATCTAGAATTATAAGTAAACTATCATAAAATGCATAAACAATTTCCTAACTAGAACACATACCAATCTATGGTTCGGGTCATCATTCTGAACAACCTTCTTCCAACCATCCCGACAAAATTTTGCATACTCCAAAACATCTTATGCTGACATTCTACCTAAATCCACATTTTTTTTATAAACAAATGTGGCCCGGGAATTGGCTTTTGCTTGCTGACGGTTCATCCCAACATCAACACCATAAAAAATTGCTTCCAAATTTTCTCTGATTGCACTCCTGGCCTCTTTTCCAACCTCTGATATAGCCTGCAACTCTGAAAGTGAAGAAAATGCCCCTGTTGGGCTAGGTACTAAAGGTTGTGGAGGTCTCGACACTGTCGCACTTCGATATGCCCCTTTGCGATGATATGTACGTCATTTACTAGTCCCATAATATTTGGACGGTAGACTAGTATAATCAGGGTGCATGTGCGAGAAAAACTCTGCAAAGTGTGGAACCTCATCGTTCCATGGAAATTTCCCATATGCCGCCAAATTTTTTTTATACAGATATCCTGCAATGTCAGGGTGCTTAAAATATTGCACCTTCAACATCTTCCTCTTTGGACCCTCTTTGAAATTGAACATCGAAATGGCGTCTTCTTTTGAAACTCTATTTTTTACTGCCTCTCATTTATCAGGACCCATCACCTCTGAATTTCACCACCTCATTAGATCGACAAAATTGTCAGTGGTTGGCCCCATCTTCTGATATGCATCCATAAATTTTTCCAATGAATGCAAAACAATTTGCAATTTTTGTTTACTCTCCTGAGGGAGTTCCAAGACTACCAAATCATTTTCCAACCTACTTTTAACACCTGATCATCGCTCAAGCATCATGGATTTTGTAATCCCTTCCTAGGGAAGCTCATCACCAACATCTGAAGGATAGGTGGACATAGGCATGTAATATTCTGTTTTTTGATAACGCAGCCTCCTAAATCCACCTTCACCCTCTGGACCGACATTTGAATCTTCATGAAAACTACTCTCTCTTTCATTGTCATCTCTTTCTCTAAACTGATTGTCTACACACACATTTGAAAGTAACTTCAAGATTTAACCTCACATAAATTTAAATACAAAAAAATACAACAAAAATCAAAGAAAATTACCAGAAATATTTTTTTGTCCAGAGGTATTCCCTACATTATTAGGTGTAGGAGTATCAATGTGAAACCTATCTAAGAAGGCTGCATCCATAGAACTTGCTTGAACATGTTCTGCAGTTGATCTATTCACAAACTCATTTGAAATTCTCCTCTAACGAGATTGTTGTTGGTCACTCAGAGTCTCAGTTGAAAGAGTTCTTGTTCTTTCGTATTGGGATAGTAACCTATAGCATTTGCGAGGAATTTTTGGAGAATCCATGTAGACATATCTCCTCAATATATATTCACAATGCAAAGTTTATCAATAAAAATGCATAGATGTACCCAAGTTCAAGAAATTAAAAACACAGAGAGAAATCAAAGTTTTAATCAATCAAGTTGCAGATGTATTCATTCATAAGACACAAAGACTAAACATTCAACCATGAATCAATCAACTCAAAGATAAGTAAGGGATAGACAGCAGGGAAAATTATTATCCTTCACTCATCATCCATGCACAGAAAAGTGAGGCATTTGAATCTATAGGTTTTTAAACACCAAAGTGACGACCGTCGATTCGGCTCCTAGCCGACTGCTCAGGCATGGAATGACGACTAAAGAGATAAGGGACAGATGATAAAACCACAATCGTTTCATAATAATCAATAAAACCCACACATAGAAGTCATTGAAATCAAAATTTGGGTTCCCCAAGGGAAATCAATTAAAAAACAACAAGCAAGGGGATTCATTAAAAGTTCCCTATGGTTGGATCCACTAAGACCACATATAATGCAATGCATTAGAATCCCCAAACAAAGATTTTAATCTTCATAATCTCACACGCCCACTAATAACATAAGAAATCTTTAGTACATGGTGCACAACCTTGTTATGTCTTTAATCTTGGCACGTAAAAAATCTTTCTTTACTAAGTGGTGCACTCTTATTTGATCACATATTGGATAATGTTATATTATATAACATATGAACTATGCAAATGCTATATTATATATAGTTGGATCACTTGAGAGATTTAAGGACAAATTGTTGGATAGTTGTGGATATGGTTGAATTAAATACATAACTGTGAAATACTTTATGGTCATCTAAAGTTACATAAATGGACTTAATTGTACTATAAACGAAGAGATTTCTACATTGAGTGGATAACTACCCAAAATTAAATCAATAGCATGTCCATTTTCTTTGAACATGGTTCAATCCACTAAGACTACATATATATTCCTTATAACATTTCTTTAAGATTCATTAAAAGTTGCCTATGGTTGGATCCACTAAAAAATGTATTAGAACATTTTTTTAATATCCCTTAAAAAATCCCTATGGTTGGATCCACAAAGACCACATATAATGCAATGCATTAGAATCCCCAAAACAAAAAGTTTAATCTTCATAACCTCACACACCCACTAATAACATAAGAAATCTTTATTAAGTGGTGCACAACAATTTGTTATGCCTTTAATCTTGGCACATAAGAAATCTTTCTTTACTAAGTGCTACATTCTTATACGATAACATATGAACTGTGCAAATGCTATATTATATATAGTTGGATCACTTGAGATATTTAAGGACAAATTGTTGATAGTTGTGGATATGGTTGAACTAAATACATAACTGTGAAATACTTTATGGTCACCTAAAGTTACTTAAAGGGACCTAAGTGTACTATAAACTAAGGGATTTCTACATTGAGCGGATAACTACCCAAAATTAACTCAATAGCATGTGCATATTCTTTGAACATGGCTCAATCCACTAAGACCACATATATATTCTTTATAACATTTCTTTAAGATTCATTAAAAGCTCCCTATGGTTGGATCCACTAAAAAAAACGTATCAGAAAATTTCTTTAAGATTCCTTAAAGTTCTCTATGGTTGGATCCACTAAGACCACATATAATGCAATGCATTAAAATCCCCGAAACAAAGAGTTTATATTCATAACCTCACACACCCACTAATAACATAATAAATCTTTAGTAAGTGGTGCACAACAACTTGTTATGTCTTTAATCTTGGCACATAAGAAATCTTGTTTTACTAAGTGGTGCACTCTTATCTAATCACAGATTGGATGATGTTATATTATATAGCATATGAAATGTGCAAATGTTATATTATATATAGTTGGATCACTTAATATATTTAAGGACAAATTGTTGGATAGTTGTGTATATGATTGAACTAAATACATAACTGTGAAATACTTTATGGTCACCTAAAGTTACATAAAGGGACCTAAGTGTACTATAAACTAAGGGATTTCCACATTGAGTGGATAACTACCCAAAATTAACTCAATAGCATGTGAATATTCTTTGAACATGGTTCAATCCACTAAGACCACATATATATTCCTTATAACATTTCTTTAAGATTCATTAAAAGTTCCCTATGGTTGGATCCACTAAAAAAAACATATTAGAAAATTTCTTTAAGATTCCTTAAAAGTTCCCTATTGTTGGATCCAGTAAGACCACATATAATGCAATGCATTAAAATCCCCAAAATAAAGAGTTTATATCCATAACCTCACACCCACTAATAACATCAACATGGGATGGGTATGAGGGTTGTTCATATTCCTAATATAAATTTCGATGAGGTGATGCAAATGTAATATTTGTGAGGATTGGTTGGAGTTAGAAATCTAGATAAAATATAGTCATATAAGGTGGAAATTCACGTTGATTGAGAGTAATCATGACAATAATTTCAAATGTAAGTGCATCATAACGTATTGTAAACATAATAATGTGATTTTTAATGGGATATATATTAAAAAGAAGATGATTTTGAGTGATTCTTAATTGTCACAAAATTTATGGTGGTAATGAAGCCTATTTCTACAAATAGTAATGTGAGTTTTAATGACGTATATATTTCAAAGAAGATGCAATTGAGTGAGTCTTAATTGTCAAATATTTAATGGTTCTAAAGGGTAATGTCTATAGATATCCACACTCCCCTCGCGTTGTGGGAGGGTCATGCTATCCACACTCCCGTAGATGTGTAATTACTAATACTAGTTGTCTACTAGAGATATTAGGTCAAAAGGTTTGAAGATTTCACATTTGGATTATATCTAGAGTTAGTTCAATATAGTCAAAACTCCAACATATTTCAACAAAGGAAGGGATGGGAGATGTGAGATGGAATTAAGGGTTTAAAGGGAGCCCGGTGATTCTAAGTCAATTGAGGATCACATTTTGGATTCGGTATGTCATTCCTTGTTTCCTCACATAGTTCGTACCATGTTTAAATTATAATAATTCAATTTTAAAGATGGATGAATGTTGAGTTAATATTATTTATTTAATGAGGATTATTTGAAGTTTGATTTACTTTATTTATTTGTATGCACATGATTAGTTGTTAACATTTTAAAAATTACATTAGGAACATCGATTGTTATTATCGTCTACATGTGGGATATGTGTGTGCTAGCTATGCCTAAATATCCAACACACATACAATATTATGGTTCAATAAACACATTAGTTACTAATGTCTAGGTTATTAATGAATTAATTAATAAGTTGTCAGTTTGAAGTTATATTATATGAATATAAATATCATCAATAAGATAATAATTAGTTCCCATATTTAAATATTATATGAAGTTATAATAAATGAGGATAATAATTAGTTCCCATCTAAGACTCTTTTATTTCTATATTAGACTTTATTATCCAAAATGAATTATTCATTATAATTATTTCTTTAGTCAAAGGGTCACTACAATTGGAAAAGACCACCAAAGTGGGAGACTGGTTCCTTTTTGAGGAGTTTACAATGATAAGAGTCTATGGTTTGGAAGATAAGCCATATCAAAAGTGAGTGTTGAATTTGGTAGAGAAGCCATATCAAGAGACTGAAAAAAAGTGAAATTCATTAAGTTACTGACTAAAAAGTCAAGCATATTAAATTAAATATTGATCGGATGAATTTCAAGGAAAAACCAAATCTACACAAGTAGGCGCAAAGACTGAAAATTCAGTCATGAATCAATCAACTCAGAGATAAATAAGGGATAGACGGTAGAGAAAATTCTTATCCTTCACTCATCATCCATGCACAGAAAATAAGGGCATTTGAATCTATAGGTCTTTAAACACCGAAGTGACGACCGTCGATTCGGCTTCTGGTCGACTACTTAGGCACAAACTAATGACTAAAGGGATAAGGGATGAAAGATAAAAACAAAAACTTTTCATAATAATCAATAAAACCCACATAGAGAAGTCATTGAAATCAGAAGTTTGGTTCACCAAGGGATTGTCATTCAACTCAGAGGTTTATCATTTACAATGCACAGTCTATCAATAAAAATCCAGAGATGTACCCAAGTTCAAGCAATTAAAAACGCAGAGATAAATTGAAGTTTTAATCAATCAAGCCGCAGAGGTACTCGCTCATAAGAAGGCGCAAAGACTAGACATTCATCCATGAATCAATCAACTCAAATATAAGTAAGGGGTCCATAGACAACATGGAAAATTATTATCCTTCACTCATCATCCATGCACATAAAAGTAGGGCATTTGAATCTATAGGTATTTAAACACCAAAGTGACGACTGTTGATTCAGCTCCTAGCCGACTGCTTAGGCACAGACTGATGACTAAAGGGATAAGGGATAGAAGAAAAAACCACAATCTTTTCATAATAAAACCCACACATAGAAGTCATTGAAATCAAAAGTTGGGTTCGTCAAGGGAAATCAATTCAAAACAACAACGATGGGATGGTAGATGCTAGATGGAATTAAGGGTTTAAAAGGACCTAGGTGATTCCAAGTCAATTGAGGATCACGTTTGGGATTCAATATGTGATTCCTTGTTTCCTCACATAGTTCCTACCATGATTAAATTATAATTATTCAATTTTAAAGATGGATGAATGTTGAATTATTACTCTTTCTTTAATGAGGATTATTTGAAGTTTGATTTACTTTGTTTATTTGTATGCATGATTAGTTGTGAACATTTTAATAATATGCATTAGGAACATTGCTTGTTATTATAGGACTCTATGTGTGGGATATGTGTGTGCTAGCTATGCCTAAATATCCAACACATACAATATTATGGTTCAATAAACACATTAGTTACTAATGTCTAGGTTATTAATGAATTAATTAATAAGTTGTCAATTTGAACTTATATTAGATTAATATAAATATCATCAATAAGATAAGTATTCAATAAATTTGGTCAATATGTGTGATGTAATATTATATGAATATAAATATCATCAATAAGATAAGCATTCAATAAGTTTGGTCATCACTATAAGTAATTTTTAAATTGTCTTCAATATTAAGTTATATTAAGATGACGTGGAGAAAATGGAGCAAATGTAATATTGGGAGGCTTTGTTGGAGTTACAAATCTAGATTGAGAGGAATCATGACAATAATTTCAAATGTAAGTGCATCATAGCCTATTGTAAACATAGTAATGTGAGTTTTAATGGGATATATATTTTGAAGAAGATGCAATTGAGTGAGTCTTAATTGTGACAAAATTGATGAAAAATTACCTTCTCTATATTGAATTAGTTTGAAATTTCCTAACTTTAATACTTTAACTTTATAACCTTTCTTCATTAACTTTATATTTATATACCCATTTTAATAATTATACTATGTTTCATTTACCTAGAACTATTTATAAATAGGATAACAAATATGGTCACACAAAGATGTTAATACATTCCTATATTCATTCTTATAGATGTCACAAAGTCATATATAGGTGTGTGTCCTTTATAGATGGACATATGGAAATGACTTATTAAGTGTCATATATATTACACTATAAAAATTTGTCACAATAGATCATACCATAGTTTCTAAAATCAATTATATGTAATGTTTTGTTTTAAAATTAAGATTTAATATACTATTTGGATAAGAAAACAACAAAAAATGCTTAAGAAAATAACATACCAACATGAACAAAATTAACAGAATTAATTCTATTCTATTTCTATCATATTTAATTCAGATTTAATTTTGTTAATTCTGTCATTTTTCATAAAATGACAACAAATCCAACAAAGATCAGAAACACACATCAGTTTAGATATGTATTACTCTTAGTTATAACAGCATATCAAACACACATCATAGAACATGAACAAATCTTCTTGTATGAGTCATAACCCTATATTATGTTGAGATCTTATAGACGCGTAGAGTAGATTATCAGAAGTTGAATGTAAAGGATGTTGTTGTATTTATATTAGTACTGAGTTAGAACCAATCCCATAAATATGAAAAGGTATAAGAAGTGCATACATGTAACATATGAGCACAACCAATACAGGTCTTATTCATATCCTATACTAGTAGTAGGACCATAATCAATAAGAATGCAACGTCAGTGTTATTATGAACGAATATGATGGAATTACTTCTACGCAAAGAATGTAGTGTAATTCAGTTTGTTCATAGGGCTTCTTGTGGTCTCATGTCATATTAGCTCATTACTTCATCATGTTCAACACTATACAGTTAGATGGTATTATTACAATAGGTTTGATTCATGGTTCTGTACACTTCCTTTATCCCTATTGTTTTCATGATTGTAATTTTTAACTAAAAATTTAAATTAGCAATAATATTAGCACAGAAGTGGAGTTTTTGTCAACGTTGTACTAATTTTTCTCCTATTGCAACAATTACTATAGACATATTTTAGTATTTCAAGCTTTTTGTTAGGTCTGTTAAATATTGTGATATGTACTAGGTCCTTTATGGTGATGTTTCTTTACAGTTGTTGTCAGAGTCTAATTTTGTTCAGTTTGGGAACTATTCAGGGTAGTGGTGGCCCTATAGCAGTCATACTTAGCCCTCGGTCTCACTGCTTATAGTTAGAATAGCTAGTTTGTGTCCCGCCCTAAAGTTTACAGTCTCTTCAGGCCTCGGTCTATTTTCTGCAAGTCTATCTATTTGCTTAGTGGTTGTATGTATTTCATATGGAATTGAGCCTTTGTTACTGATTGTAGATCTAATTATCCTGTTGCTTGAGATACTACATGGAAATGGCTGAATATGGCCCTGTCCATGTACATTGGCATGCCCGAATTTGGGACTGTCCCTATACATGGACATGGCCATATTCGTCCCTGTCCATGGACAGGGACAGGGACAGGTCCAAATTTGGGCCTATCCTTGTACATGGACTAGACTGAATAAGGCCCCATCAACATTCTAAACTCAAATTTTTAACTAAAAATTTAAATTTTCTAAAAATTAAACATTTAAACATATTTGAAATTCGACCCTGTTTAAAAGTTAAAAATTCGGCCCTATTTAAAAATTGAAAATTTGACCCTGTTTACAAATTGAACATTCAGCCCTGTTTAAAAATTGAAAATTCAGCCCGGTTTAAACACTTTTGAAACATGTTTAAAAATAAAAAATTTAAACTTATTTAAACATAAGGGATAGAGCCATATTCGGCCCTGTCCATGTACAGGTATAGGCCCGAATTTGGGCCTGCCACTGTACATGGACAGGGTCGAATAAGGCCCTGTCAAAAATCGAAAATTAACTTCTAAATTATAAAATTATTTTTGACAGAGTCATATTCTAAATTATGAAATTAACTTCTAAATTATAAAATTATTTTTGACAGAGCCATATTCTAAATTATGAAATTAACTTCTAAATTATAAAATTATTTTTGACAGAGCCATATTTGGCCCTGTCCATGTACAGGTATAGGCTCGATTTCGGGCCTATCACTGTACATGGACATGGTCAAATAAGGCCCTGTCAAAAATTGAAAATTAACTTCTAAATTATAAAATTGAAATAGAATTTTAAAATTTAAACCAGAAATAGAAATTTAAAATTTAAATTCTAAAATTCCAAAATAACTTCTAACTTCTAAATTCTAAATTCTACATGGACAGGGCCGGATAAGGCCCTGTCAACACTCTAATAAAATTTCTAAACTTGAATTTTTAACTAAAAATATAAATTTTCTAAAAATTTAAACAACTTTGATATTCGTCTTTGTTTAAAAATTTAAAATTCAGCCATGTTTTAAAGTTTAAAATTTAAACACATTTAAACATAATGGATAGGGCCAAATATGGACCTGTCAACAATCTAAAAAAAATAAAAAGTCTAAATTATAATATCTAATTTTAATATACAATTCTACTCTAAATCTAAATTAAAAATCTAAATTCTAATCTATAATTCTAAAATGCACATACCTGAAAGAACGCCCACTGCTCCAATGTCCACAACACTGCGTGGTTGTTGCTCCAACGTCCACCTCCCATATTCCCGTCCGCTCTCCGTAAACGCCAACAACACCATGCCTACAACACACGCCTACAACACCAAATGCCTACAGCACACGCCTAAAGAACACGCCTACAAAAAACACCTACAACACACACCTACAACACACGCCTACAACAAACGCCTACAACACCAAATGTTATCCACACAACAAACTATGAACTCACAAAAACTATTGCAGGGGCGATGTGTGGGTAATATATAAACATTTGTTTGGCCAAACAAATCTTTCAGCCGAACTAATGTTTCGGCCGAAACATTATTTCGACCGGAATATCTTTCGGTCGAAAAGAGGTCATCGGATGAAAAAATATCCGTCTAGCTAAAATTGTACACAAAAATCGAGGGTGTCATCAGGGTGTCGTTCAATTTGACGTTCAAAGGTTCAGATGAAAATAAAATTAGTTCAGCCGAAAAAATGATTTTCAGAATTTTGGAGACCCGATTGTCACGAAAGTGTAACCCACCTTCATGATTCCACCCTAATAAAAGGAATACTTTTTTTGTCCTGCAATATGATGTGTTCAATATTTATGTTTGATTTATGTTTTATATTGACATCTAACCCACTAATTCATATATGAGATAAATGTTCGTAGTTTCTTGTTTTTCTTTTTGTGAATGAAGGTCAGCCTTGGGATGAGACTTGTAGTCAAGGAGTAATCAAATGTGAAATGATCGACACCGGACGAAGAGTTTAAGGTAGAGTTACCGGATCTTTTTACTTTGTATTTCTTGTGTGAATGTGGGGTATATTCGAGGTAGTCTAAAGAGTATGAGACTTTTAGATGGTTAGATATGACTACATGTTGAACCCTAGTGTAGTCCATAGGAGGGTTTTCCTGTTATAGCAGGGGTGGGGGAGTGAATCAGTATGAGCACTTATATTACTTTTAACCACAATGTATATTATTCAACAATGTTCAACAGTTTATATTTAGCATTCAATATATACCATCAGTTGTATAATCATAATTAGTATCACATCAAATGCATAGTACACCTGAATTTATGTGGAAACCCAAATGCAAGAAAATCATGGAATGTTTTTCTTATATGTCAAAATAATAAATTCAATGGAAGCACCAACTTCCCAATTCTCCAACTGCAACTCGAAGGAGGCTACAACCCTCTATTTACAAGCTCCAATATGAAGGAAGCTACAATTCCCTGAATTTCCTGGCTCCAACTAGAAGGAGGCTACAACCCCCTAAGTTCTTCGGCACCAACTAGAAGGTGGCTACAACCACATATCTTTGCCTTGTCCTACCTCCCTAAAATATAAGTGTAGACTCACTGTCACTACCACAAATACTTTCACTGTCACTGATGATCAACCGATCATCCAACATTTCACTGTCTTTGTCACTAGCATACCGTCATCAACCAAATGTACCCATATCCACTTACATGGATACCAAAACCATCACTAGGATGTACCATGCATAAAAAAGACATGTCTCTCAGGCATGTACCATACCATCGTCAACATGTAGCCCTTAGAACATGCATATAAAAATACCTATAACTATGTAACATACCTATTGTATGTGATCACAGACCTTCCTCAACTTTAGCAACAAGAGAATAACATCTTCATCAAACTTTACCTTAGTCTCACGGAACCAATTTTTGGATTAGTCACAAACCCTAACTTTCAACAAGAATAAATATGTACTTGTACTGAATAAAGGTCTAAAACTTGTAGTCAATATTATTCAATATCTTCTCTCTGATTCCTCCAAATTTTAGTGCTTGGAACATCCTAGAAAAGGAGTCATAGCAAAAATGGTAGACCTTGCTAAATTATGTCTTATTCTAGAGAGCTAACTTGTATAACATGCCACATGCAGGATATTTGATATATATATATATGAAAATCATACAAAACATACTAAGGACTATAACATATCCAATTTAATTGATCTCATTGAATTTGTATACTCTATGAATATGTTATGATTGTTTTACCCAGAACACTTGTTTGAGACTAGTTTCAGGACTAGCCAAAACCCTATTTTCCACAGAGTGTATCTTCGAAAATACAATGATCTAGAAGATGAAATTTCTACCACAAGTACCTTGGTATGGCTTATCAAAATCCTCCAAGTTTCACTATCAGAATCAGTCTATAAATAAAGTTATAGTGAAAATGGTAACATGACCTATAAATAACATACCTTAGAACACATCCTCACAAGACTTCATCCTCCCTTGGAATTTCTCCCTTCTTGAATATTCAGTTCATTTTCCATGTGAAATTATGCTCAAATATCCTTGGTTACCTTAGATAAAAATAAATTTCTCACTTATATAGATATTCAATAAACTTGTGTGTACAAATGAGAGGCTCTTGATGTGTATTTATACTTTTCCAAGTGACTTCTTTACTTAACTTTAGGGCTGATTTGTAACTTCTTGTTTACAATTGTTTCACCCTTTTTCCTCATTTTGGGGTCAACTAATAACTTATTTTTTGCAACCATTCATGGGATTCTTAACCATACTTTGGGGATTCTTAACCATACTTCAGAGATTCCATCTTCAAGAGAGCATATCTCCTCAACTGTGAGGAACTATGTGGCATACCACCTATCCCCAGAAATAGCATGATGAGGAATATCCATCCATGAGTGAGTTACCTTCATTTAATCCATCCTCCATGATCAACTACGAGATCCTTAACCATAGTTAGGGGTTTCATGTAGACTTATTCAAAGTGTCTTCCTGTGAAGGCCATGCTTAGAGATACGCCATAAGGGGACCACTTTGGAGACTTCTTAAAATACACCCATCACATCAGTTGACATAAATCCACTATTCATTGACATCAATGACAACCATTTGTCCAACATGGAGCAACCCCCAGGGTTTGAGAAGCATGAAATTATTTTCTATCAATTGAAGAAATCATTATGTGGTTTGGAACAAGCCCTTGGGTATGATAGAATATGATTGATAGTTTTTTCCTTGATCTTCGTTTCAAACATTGTGAGTATGATCATAGTATCTGTGTTTTTCATGTAAATGGTGACACCTTAAATGTTGCATTGTATGTAGATGATTTGGTCATCATTTTAAGTAATGTTTATTTAATTTTTGGTTTGAAGAAAGAGTTAGAAAATACATTTGATATGATTGACCTTTGTATGTTGCATTGTGGTTTGGGAACTCAATTTTTACAAATGGATGAGGGTAACATTATTTCTCAACCTAGATATGTCTTGAATCTATTTCAAAAATTCAAGATGGAAAACTATAAATCTTCTACTACACCTTAATAGTTGTGAGTGAAGCTAACTAAAGAGTGTGATTCTCTAAAATCCAATGATGCTCTCTATATGTGGCTTGTTGGTAGCCTATTTTATTTAACTCATAGTCAGCTTGATATTTCCTTTTCTATTAGTGTGGTCTCTCGGTTCATGAAAGATGTATGGGAAAGCTACTTGAAGGCCAGAAAGATGAATGTTCATTATATCAAGGGCATGTATCAAGTTGGTATAAAATATTGTAGTACTAAGAACCAATTAGTCAGTGACACTGACTTAGAATGGGTTCAATATGGTGATGACATGAAGTCTACTTCAGGATATGTATTTCATCTTGGCTTTGGACCCATAGTTTGGTCTTGTACGAAGTAGAAGGTGGTTTCTCTTTTGACAAATGAAGTATAATATAATGGTGAAATTAATGCTAGCATAGAGGCAGTGTGGATTCATAATATTTTTGGTGAGCTCAAATTTCCAGTCAAAGGATTGAATGTTGGCTATTGTGAAGATCAAAGTAAAATTAGGGTAGCTATAAGTTTCTCATAGTAAGATAAAGCATGCAAAGCTTCATGCATATTATTTGAGGAAATTGGTATAGGATTTTATTTCGTCACTAATTTATTGTGGGATCGATGATTAGGTGTATGAAATATTTACTAATCCTTTAATATAAGATAAGTTTGTGAAACTTTAGGCTATGCTTGGAATTAAGTAAGTTTCAATTATGGAGGGTTGTAAAGGGAAGTCAGTTCCACCTCTTAAATCTTCAAAATGTTGTGTTGATCGAAGGGTGTTGGAAAAACTATCTAAGTAGGTTCATCACATCTTTGAATCTTATGGAGAAAGTTAGTCAACAATCAACTAGGAGAGTTTACTAAGTGGTCTACTAAGCATTTGATTGGTTGGTCGAGATGAACATGGTAGTTCATTAGTGCACAGGTTGAGGAAAATTTGAGTTCATTATGTGACCTAGCCATTCAAAGTGGACCATGTGTTCCTTTCTTTAAGAGAGTTAGTTACACTTTGGTACTATGTATAGATGGTCCTATGGATCGATCTATCAAGTGATTAGTGTAATACAAGTTTTATTTTTCCTTTTGTTTCCTATTGTATATTGACCTATGGTCACTTTTGATTAAGTGTTGTAATGTTTTCTTGGTACATTGTCTCTTCTCGGAATGTTTATCTCCTTTATCTATCTAATATCTTGGTTCTCCAACAACACACACACATACACACATTATCCCCAAGGGTCAAATGAATTAGTTGAACCATATGCACAACACTTTTTTCTAATGGGGAATCCATAGTCACAATTTCAAATATGATCGATCTCCTTCATGTTATGGTGGGTAGTTGAGCCACCCTTGATCTGGATATTTTGGCAAGACAGGGGATCCTGCAAGATTTTCCTTGGAAAAAAATCTAGTCCCAAGGTTATCTCAATTGGTTGAAACAATCACACGATACATGCTTCTAATGGGGAGACCATAGGTCATAGATTCAAATTTGGTTGAGTCCCTTGGGACTACCAACCACTATTATGGCTTGTTGGTTAAACCCGATATACTTACGAATAATTTCCTAGGAGGTTGAAAGGTCCATTCACATCGAGTCTTAAAAGGTTACCAACCACTATTATGATGATAAATTAACATTACCCTCCATCTATAAGCTCAAGAAAGATGGTTGTGGGTATGGGGAATTGGTAATGTTTTGGGGCATTTGGCTAAATCCATGTTAGTGTTAAATTTTCTCTTAAAAAGTTAAGTGTATTTAATATTCTTTAAATTTAGATTATTAAAGAAATAACTGTATGCATAAGGATCATTGAAAAGAAGACATCCAAAGTATACCCAATATTTATCCTGGGAAACCCTCGTGGGGGAGAAAACCCAAAAATGCTTCTCCAATATAGATTCTTCAACAAGTACAATATCTCTCTCAAGAGATATCTCACCAAATAGAGGATAAACAAGAAAAATTAACTAGAATAGGGTGGCACACCACTAGACCAAGATAGTCCTCCAACATATAACCAAAACCCTTCACTAGAACACCCTTCCTCTCTAGCTGCATCACCCTTCCTCTGTACTTGCGTCACTCTCTCACACTTGCGCACTTTTCTTGTGTGAGAGAGATTGGTGTGCGTGTTCTCCAAGTGAGGTTCCTAGCCTCTTATAAATACAATTTGAGTTGCCCATAATTAGGTCAGGGCTGACCTGTCCAATTTACCCTTTCTATTTTACAATTGACTTTTATCAAGGCACAATAGGGTCGACTTTTACAAAGGCACAATCGGGTCGAATTAAAAAATATAACATAATATTATCTTTTAGGGTTTTGTCTTGGTCCAATGCAATATGAATATAATAATAATATCTTCCAAAGCTACTCAAACTTCGACACTCCCTCTTAGCAAGGAAGGTAATATTCTGGCACGATCATCATGACTGCTTCTGCTCTTATTTACACTTGACCATTGAATTGTTGAATTTCCATGAATCTATATTGAAGAAGTTTTGTAACCACATCAACATCCAAGGTATCATCATCCATCAAGGATTTATGTCATCATGGGGCTTTAACTCACCATCTCAAACAAAATTTGACATCTAGTCCACAATGAACTAGTAACCTCTGGTTGGCACACCAGGCAACTGGTCCACAATGCCTAGGCATCTAATTATAAGGATTAGGAAATTTAGTGTGCACACACTACCCATATAGCCCAAGGCTAGGAGACACCTCCACCCACACAGGTTGGACCACTAGCTTGAAAAGTTGGGTAACTAACCAACACCAAAGGCATGGCATATGTTGACATTGTGTAAGGTCATGCTGATTGGAGCCACATTCATTAACTTGCGTACCATACGTTTTCACTGGAGTAGTAATCTGTGTACCATAATTTTTCACTGGATTATCAGTAACTCTATGTACCAGAATTTTTCACTAGAGTATCCTTCTTTGTATAATACTTTTTCACTAGAGTATTAGTAACTCAGTATACCATAATTTTTCACTGGATTTTCCCTCTGTATACCATACTTTTTCATTGGAGGAGCGGTAATGTTCCTGTGAATGACTACCCACTGCCACTATCACATGATGAAGTTTCTACCCTAGAATCACATCTGTAACTCATCACTTCCTATTACTAGGGACTTCCTTCTGGACCACACCAAGCTTGTCTCTGAAGTACACAAACTTCACTCTTGACAGAGGCTTGGTTAACATGCCATCTATTTTCTCATCTGTAGCAACATATTGGAGCTTCATTGCTCCCCTTTATAACATATATTTGATTCAATGGTACTTGATCTTGATGTGCTTGGACTTGTCATGGAACACTGGGTTCTCTGTCAAATTCACACAACTTTGGTTGTCACACCAGATACAAGTCGCCTCTAATTCGAGATCAAACAATCATGTAAGAAGCTTTTGAATCCACATTGCTTCGTTACTAGATGAACATGTTTCTATATACTCTACCTCAGCCGTACTGAGAGCCACACTAGTATGCTTCCTTTTGAACCATGAGATCATATTTGATCCCATATTGAAGCAGCATCCATATGTACTCTTCCGATCTACAAAACTACCAGCCCAATCGGAATCAGTAAAGCCTTGCATGATTATCTAACAATCTAAAGCATATTTGAGTCCATAATCAATTATACCCCTTAGGTACCTCAACACATGTTTTGTTGCAACCAAGTGAACACTTCTCATCTCAACCATATACTGACTCAATATGTTCACTGCAAAACATATATCGAGCCTCGTGTTCATTAAATACATCAACGAACCAATCATCTGTCTATACATGGTGGAATCTACTGCCTCTGAATATGTATCACTCAATAACTTCAGATTTGTCACCATCAGTGTAGGAATAGCCTTGCAATCCATCATTCTAAATCTCTTCAGAATCTCAACAACATATTTTCCTTAATTAAGGAAAATCTCACTCAGTCTCTTCCATACCTCTCGACCTAAGAAATAATGCATTATTCCTAGGTATTTCATATCGAACTTTGCAACAATATTCCTCTTAATCTCAGTGATGAGCTTCTTGTCTCCTGTTAGAAACATGTCATCCACATATAATAGTAGTATCATTGGTCCACCATCCACGACCTTGAAGTACAGGTTGGAATATTCTTTACTCTTGGTAAAGCCAAATCTCATTAGGAAGTTGTCAATTCTACCATACCATGCTCTAGGTGCTTTCGTTAACCCATACAAGGATTTATTCAATAAGCACACATGTGTCTAGTTGTCATGTGTCTCGAATCCTTGTGGCTTCTCCACATACACTTCCTCTTCTATTACACCATTTAGAAAAGTTTCATTCACGTCCATATGGTGTACCTTCCACTTCATCATTGTAGTTATCTGACGTATATCTCTAATCAAAGTGTATCTATCCACATGATCAAATGTCTCCTCATAATATATTCCTTCTTTCTTGGAGAAACCACGTGCCACGAACCTTGCCTTGTACTTCTCGATACTTCCATCTCCCGAATTCTTCATCTTGTAAATGCACTTGGAACTTACCACTATATTCTCTTTCGGTCTCAAAACTGTTAGAATCTAGAAGATGGTGTGCTCGTTTTACCATTGACGATACCCTCGTCACCCAACCACAGGCTGAAGCCTCCCTCCGAGCACCTTAACCTTGACTGAGAATTCCTCCGGAAGAAAACCCTAGGTTAGATAGCCAAACAAAGAGTAGCTCATCAATCCCCATGGATAACGCATCACAAAAGAATGATCAGATGTTCCAAACCCTAGCCAAGAGATATCCAAGCCAATACTGAAACTAGCTGTTGTTGTAGCTACACCTACAACCCTCCTCCAAACCTGCGCACCAACTGCAACTACAGTGCACACTAACTAGGAAAACTGCAGTCCTGCGATGCTGTCAAATGAGAACTGGCGCCCAGTATTTATAGTAATCCTGCTAGTTTGCTGGCACCGACTTCTCCTTCTGGGTATGTGTCTGTTCAGTATATTATTATTAATTCTGGTCGACTTCTTCTCTTGGAGGCTAATAGCCTAATATAAATGATCTTCTTGAGCCAACAAGGATTCTAGGGTTATTAGCCAACTCATTAGGGTTTCTCTTGCTTTCCGGAGTCTTCTATTCTCGTCAGGTTCACACATGGGGGTAAATACCTCCCACAGCTACCATAATATTAACACTTTGTCCTAGCTAGAGAGGTATTTACGGGTAATGGACTTGAGCACAAAACATACCATTTACCCAGTAGCATCAATATAGTCATCTAGACTATTTCATGCCTAGATCATGAGAATCACCATCACCATCAGCTGCATCATCTCTCAAAACCATACTTCATCTGAGTAGTTAGATATGATGTTGGATAAGTCACTCTCACCATGGAGTGATACAAGAGGAGTAAAAATCTCTGAACTGTTTTCCGTCTGGAAAATCTCTGTTCATCATTCATCTGAATGATCATCTCCAATAATCTGCTGATAGTCTTCAAGGCAATTAGAACAAGGATAGAACACACCTGTGTCTATTCATAGTAGTACACAACTACAATYCAGTGGTTAACTACCACATCAAGTAACACACAAGTACTTGATCAACAACGTATAGTTGCGAGCAGTGAAACACATTCACCACAGTAGTCCTCATCTACTGTCATATAGTCTTCATAACAAACATCTGAGAGCATCCTGCATAGAAATAATGTTATGATAAAAATTGTATCATCTGGGCCAATCTTTCAGTCATGTCTGTGAGATCTGAAAGAATTTATGCCACCACAGTAGTCTTCATCTACATAAAAACAATGTTATCATAAAAACTGAATCAGTTGGGCCAATATTTCACTCACATCTGTGAGATCTGAAAGAGTGTCTTCCCTCAGTATAGAATATCAACAATGATCATCTGGGCCAATCTTTCACTCACGTCTGTGAGATCTGAAAGAATGTCTGCCCTCAATATATAACATCAATAATAATCATCTGGGCCAATCTTTCACTC
>ML797726.1:194018-207174 GCA_009831015.1 Picea engelmannii
TCGGGATTTCGCGAAACTTCGCTGGAGTTTCACGCCGTCGATTCTCTTCCTCTGAGAACTCCTTCTGCTCTTAAGGATGGATTCTGTCCACGCTTCACCTGAGTCTGTTCCTCGACATTTATAAGGAATTATCCCTCCTGAGCTGTGACTCTCTCTGACTCCTTCCGAGATTTATCGAACGCGCTCCCTGCGCTCGGCCTTCAACCACTTCTAACAGTGATGAAGTCTTCCGGGTCCTGTGCACTCATGCTGGCAACAGTCTCAACCTGCTCCTTCTCAGACTTGCTACTGAGGCTCCCATCCAACCTGCACTCACCTGCACGGTTCGAACAACCAAGCCGATTCAAGGCAAAAGAGATCAAAGTTCAACTACTTAGCCTTCTCGACGCACTCTATGCGGAGGTATTCGACTGCACTCGATGCAGGAATCTCCTGGCCTAAGCAGAGAAACAATTGACGCTCATTTCTTCATTCCCTCAGGTTTCGAACCTCATACGCAACTACATAAGCAACATATAACAGATAAGCATAAAAAGAAATAAGTATGCAACAACATAATACCAATACCACAAAGAGATCAAACACATCCATGGAATTGAATCAAAGCTCTTCCTATTAATTCAATAACTGTACATGGAGGTTCTTCACAGACTCTCTGCTCTGTTCTTCTCTTCTCTATGCTAATGCTGAATAATGTTATGAATTCTTCCCTTTTACAATGATCCAAGGGAGGGTGTCTATACTCCGTTTTCCCTCTCGAAAGGTGACTGTCTAATCTAGACTTAATTATCCTACCTAACTGCATTAAATTTAATTAAATGCCTCAGCTACCTAAGGATGAGAGCTTATCTGCTCAAGGTCCGTTATGTGTACAAATGCGCTTCATCACATCAACGTTTAATGTTTGGCGCAGCCATATTGTAATGATTCCAAAATTTGAATGCTGGTGATGTCCAACTGGTCTTTCCTTTCTCCACGCGCTGGCTCGCTTGATGGGTGAGCGATGCTCCTGCATCAGACACCAAAAAATACAACATCATCTACATATTTTCCTCTTAGCCACATGAGGACTTCACCATCAATAAAGGAAACTTTGAATCCTTTCTCATCTAAATCTGAGATGGAAAGGAGATTCTTCTTCAAACTTGCTACATAAAAAACATCCTTCATCTTCATAGGTTTTCTAGAATCTAACTTGTAGGATGCTTCTCCTAATCCTTTAATGGGATATTGATAGTTATCACCAAACTTCACCTTGTGAGGTGATTCTTTTTGAACTAGATTTGATAGAGACTCCTTGTAACGAGTCATGTGATTGGAAGCAACACTATCAATAAGACATGTGTCACTTACATGGGTGATTGTACCTGTAAGAGATGATATCAATACATATTTTTCACTTGAGTCTTCTTCTTTGGTTTTCTCATTATCAGGTTCATCATCTTCTATGACACGAGAATGATGTCTTTTATACTTTCCTTTTCCGACCTGACCTTTTGAGTTGGGACAATTTATGGAAATGTATCCCATATTCTGACAGATGAAGCATCTGTAATTTGAGAAATCCTTCTTAAACTTATGTGTCTTTTGTAATCCATGAGGTTTCTTATGTGAGTGGAATTCCTTCTTTCTCTTTCCTTTTCTGGTATGTGTTGCTAGGGCTTAATTTTATTCATCTCCTAGTTTCTCTTCTCTTGCTTCCAATCTAGCTTCTTCCTAAGTACAAGCCTCCCATAGTATGTTAAACCTTGTTAGCCTTATTCTTTAACATATACCCTGAATGAATGATTCCCGATATATGGGGAGACCATTCAGTGTAGTCATCACTAACTCTGCTTCTTTGACTATGTCTCCAAGGGCTTCAAGTTGTTCTTTGATTTGAGACACCCTTGTGAAGTATGATTGGATAGTTACTAAACTTTTCATCTTCACATTATTGAGTTGTTTCCTTAAGGTCATCTTCTGGTTAATATTATTTCCTTCATACCATCGATATAAGGAACCAAACATTTTCTTGGGAGTTGTCAATGATGAGACATGGGGAATCAAATGATCCTTGATAGAATCAACAATGATTCTCTCTTTCTTAATTAGGTTCTTTTTGTACTTTTTTTTGGCCTCGTCTTCGTTTGTTTCTGGAAATTCATCTTTTATGAAATCTTCTATATCATTCTCTCTATGATGAGCATTACTCTATACTTCCATGCTTAGAAGGTATCAACACCTTCAAGATTCTCATCAAGTTTGGTACTCGGAGCCATCTTGACCTTGAAAAAAAATATAATAAGAGAAACAAAAACTTTTCAAAGAATTTTTTTGTACTTACCAAATATTTTTATGCCAAAGTGATAAGTTCCATCTTCAATCTGCAGCTACCCAGACGTCTTGAGCTAGGGTTTATGAGGAAATCCTAATTTTCAAAATGTGAATTTTGGAATTATTCTCTAAGGGAAAGGTGCATCCTCCTTAGGAAAATTTATTAGTAGCCTTAATTTGATCAGCCTCCTCCAGAAAGTGGGTGAAATCACCTTCTAGAGTTTTGTGTAGTTGTAGGCAATTACAAAAATTGCAACAATTGTAGCACCAGTTGTAGTTTTCAAAACATCGTCAAACTGAGAATTTAAACCCAAGGAAAGATACACTAGGGTTAGGAGAGTATTCTTATGGTCTCATATTCCACAACAAGTTCTCCTAAACTGTGGAAATGGCTTCTTTCACTCCCTCTCTAATACCATGTCAAATTTTCTCTTAAGAAATTAAGTGTATTCAATATTCTTTAACTTTAGACTATTAAAACAATAATTGTATGCATAAGGATAACTGAAAGAAAGACATCCGCAATATACACAAGATTTATCCTATGAAATCCTTGTGGGGGAGAAAACCCAACAAATCTTCTTAAATATAGATTCTTCAAGAAGTACAATGTCTCTCTCAAGAGAGATCTCACCAAATAGAACATAAACTAGTAGAAAACCTAACCAAAATAAGGTAGCACACCACTAGACCAAGATACAGATAACCAAAACCCTTCACTAGAACACCCTTCCTCTATACCTATGTCACCCTTCCTTCGTAGTTGCATCACTCTCTCATACTTTTCTTATGTGAGAGAGCTTGTTGTGTGTGTTCTCCAAGTGAGGTGCCTAGCCTCTTATAAATACAAGTTGAGATACACATAATTAGGTCAGGGTCGACCTGTCCACTTTACCCTTTCTATTTTACAATTGAATTTTTTCAAGGCACAATAGGGCTGAATTTTACAAAGGAAAAATAGGGTCGAATTAAAAAATATAATATAATATTATCTTTCAGGGTTTCATCTTAGTCCAACACAATATGAATATAATGAGAATATCTTCTGAAGCTACTCAAAATTCAATAGTTAGGAGGTTCCCATTTTGAATCCCTCATATATATATATATATATATATATATAGCCAAAGGGGTTAACTCAACTGATTGTTGCTAATGTTGCTAGGCATTTGGCTAGTTCCATGCTCGTAGGAACATGTTTCGAATCCCCTTGGGGTGAGACAAACTAGTCTATGTTTAAGAGTTTATGTTATGATCCAACACCTTAAAAATGATAAGAAATCAATAAAATTTAGTCCACTTCGAGAGGGAACCCTCCTTTACAATATATTAACTTCAGAAAACAATATGAGATGAGATAACATGATACTAATACTAGATATCCTTGATATATATATATATATATATATAGGAAACAAAGGGTTACAATTATAATGAAAGGGTGCAAAGAAGGGTTCTAGCCGACCTACTAGAAATGTAATAATTTAATATCTAGGGAATGATAAAGGGTTTTATACATATCATGGGGCTTTATATAGGATTTAACATGCCCCTCCCCTTTAAACAAGTGTTTTCCTCAACACTTTTCTAACCACAGATTCTTTTGCATGAATAAATCATCTTCCCATGATGCCTCTTCCACTAGTAGGTTCTTCCATTTGATGAGATATTTTGTAATTGATTGATTTCTCAACTGCTTAATTCTTATTTCAAGGATTGTTTCTTGATCTAGTATGATTTCCCTTTCTTCATTGAGCTCTGGTAAAATTGTTTGGACAGGGATATTGTTGTTGACGACCTTCTTTAAGCAAGAAACATGGAAGACTAGATGTACGCATGCATATGGAGGAAACTCCAATTTGTAATACATACTTACAATCCTTTGCAAAACCTTATAGGGGGCATAATATTTTGGTGCTAGTTTATTGTCCTTCTCTTGTTTCTCAAGGGACATTTTTTTGTATGGTTGTATCCTTAGAAATACCCAATCCCCCACTTCAAATTCCCTTTCCCTGCGATGTTGATTTGCTTGTTGTTTCATCCTATTTTGTGCCATAACCAAGTTGTCCTTCAATAGTTTTAGGACCTCTTGTTGGTTCCCTATGCGGTCCTCCATTGCTTGAACCTTTGTATTCCCTTTCAAGGGTGATGTCATGGATGGAGGATGGTATCCATAAAGTACCATAAATGGGGACATTTTTTATGATGTATGGAAGGATGTGTTGTACCACCATTCCACTAAGGGAAACCACTTGAACCATTGTGTTTGTTTATCGGATGAAAAGAAAAGAAGATATCCTTCTAGACATGTATTCACAATCTTAGTTTTCCCATCATATTGAGGGTGGTAAGATGAACTCTGAGCCAGTTGAGTACCCAAAAAAGAAAATAATTTAGTCCAAAAATTTCCCATGAAAATCGGTTCTCTGTCACTTACAATAATCTTGGGGACGCCATGTAGTTTTTGAATTGTTTCCATGAATGATTCTAAAACTGTACTTTCTTTAAAAGGATGAGAAATATAGAAAAAATGGGAATAATTTGTTATTCTATCCACTACTACCATGATGATGGTCTTTCCTTGAGATTTTGGTAAACCTATAATAAAATCCATTGAAACTTCTTTCCAATGTTGGCTTGGTATAGCTAATGGTTGTGGGAGACCTGGAGTCTTGATTGTCTCTCCCTTATTCTGTTGGTATACCATACATTTAGACACAAACTTTTGAACGTCATTTTTAAGACCTTCCCAAAAAAAATCTTTCTTGACCTTGTGGTATGTTTTCAAGAATCCTAAATTCCCCCCTATAGGAGAAATGTGCAATTCCAAAAGGATCTTCTGTTTGAGATGGGAATTCTTACATAAGTATAGGCGATCATGATACCATAGAAAATCATTATTCCATACAAAATTGTCTATTAAACTGGATTCATCATGTATTTTTTGAATGATCTTGCATACCTCTTGATCTTGATTCCATTCTATCCTTGCTTCTTCCACCCTATCTGATTGCAGGATAGAATCAACACACAATGAACCTTTTGTTTCTTCTTCTTTCCTAAAAAGGGAATCTACCACAACATTATGTTTTCCTTTTCTTTAGATAATTTCAAAGCCATAACCCAACATCTTTGTAACCCATTTTTGTTTCTCTTCTGAAGATAATCGTTTCTCCAAAAAGAACATCAAATTGTCATGATCTGTTTTTACCTTGAAGTTTCTTTCTATTAGGTAGGGGCGTCATTTCCAAACTACATGTAGTATGACCAACATTTCTTTTTCATAAATGGGTTTGAATAAGTTTTTTCCTTTAAGATGGTTTCTTTCAAAGGAAATAGGCCTTCCCTCCTGCATTAAAACTGCACCAATTCCATGTCTCGAGGCATCACACTCCACAATAAATGTTTTTTTTAAGTCTAGTGTGGCCAAAAAGGGAGTTGTACACAAATATTTGGTTGCTTCTTCTCTCTAAGAAAATTCTTCCTTCTTTGATAATGTTGTTAGAGGTGTTGCTATTTTACCATAGTTCTTGACAAAATTGCGGTAATATCATGTCAATCCTAAGAATCCTCTAAGTTTCTTCAAGGTTTTGGGAATTGGCCATTCCATTATAGATTTAATTTGTTAGGGTCCACCTTTACACCTTCATGAGATACAATATGACCCAAATATTCCACTTCTTGAACCCCAAAGGCACACTTGGAAGGCTCTGCATAAAGTTGTTTCTCTTCCAATAGTTGAAATTGACGTAGGCGCGCCACCCAGGGCACGTCCGCCCACAGGACCTTCTCTCCTTCCTCGGCCTGAAGAACTCAAAGGTTCCTTATTTCCCTATCAGGAAACATTCCACCCACAGAAACTCTCCTAAAAGATCTCCCTTAACGATCGGAAGATCAGTGCTGGCCTTTTCCTTTGTTATCGGGGTTCTCACTATCAGGAAATTAACACTTAAAATATCCAAGCACTTTGGATCCCCGACTCCTGATCTCTGATGCGCTCCTTTGTTGCCTTAGCCCCCCCTGGATAAGCCTTCAGTCCATGCGACCACTATCTATAAGACCTCAGCCTTATATCCCTTCTGTCGGGGTTTCGCGGTTCACGATTTCACGATGCACAAAAACTTTGTCACCGGGATCACCGATATCCCGATGACTCAAACACCGATGGATGACTCCTTGTCGGGACTTTTCCCAATGACGCTGATTTATTCCACGCATCCCACAAACAGACGATCCTGATCTTCCCGGAGTTTCGAGACTTGTGATGTCTCAAGTTTCTTGTCCTCAGGAACCCCGATACGTCAATTCCTGACTCTCTCTGGATTCCTGACACCTGTCCTCCCGAATGGACGACTCAGATTATTCTAGGTTTTTCACTATGAACTTCCCCGACCTTCTGTCCACAGAACTTCTGACTTCTGAAACTCCGAAATGCCGATGAACTCTCGATTCCCTGCCACCTGTTCCAACAGATGGACGGCTCTGGACCCGTCGGGGTTTCGGGACTTCTGATGTCCTGATTCTCGTGACCTCAGGACCTCCGATCTCCCGATGCTGAATATCCCGATGCCTTCGATCTCCGCCACATGTCCAACTGTCTAACGGCTCCAATCTTCCCGGGTTTCGGGGTTTCAAATGTTGAAAAACATTCGACCACGGGATTTTCGATCCTCCAAATCCCGATGGTAACCCTCATGCAACTTCTGTTAGATCCAACGGTTGACGGGTAACTGATCCACGATCCAACGGCTCATGACTCCTGGAGCTTAGCACCCAATGTGACCGTAACCTCCTTTTCCCCTATGGTAGATCCAACGGTTGACGGGTTTTGTCAATCTCCTCTGCAAGATCCTAACCGTTGATTTCCCTCTTGGATATCTCCTACGAGCGAACCCAGTATTTCTCTATGAAAACTGGTCCTTCTGCACTAGATTTTGCAGCGCCTATTCAATAACTTTATACAAAGACTCTCTGTGATTCTTCTCGACGGATTTGAAAGCCTTATTCCTCCTGAGATTTCTCACCGTTTCAACCTGAAAGAGGTTCTTTGCACGCACTCCTTGCGGCAGTTCTCAACACTCCCAAGTGTTGAGTTCCTTTGACTCTGTGCACACCTGCAGCAGCAGTCCTTCAATACTTCACTCAGTTTCACGACTGAGACTCTCCTTAGCCTGCGCACTCCTTGCACGGCTCGTATAACCCAATTTCACCTCTAGGAGAATGAGAACAAGAGTTAGACTATCCAAGTCTTCTGTCAACGCACTCCTTGCGAATGATTTCAACTGCACTCCTTGCAAGAATCCTTGCTCAGATAGAGAAACAATTGAAACTCATTTCACTTCCTCTCAGATTTCAATCTCAACACATGAAATCATACACACAACATAATAGCAAATGCATAAAAGGAAGTAAATACTCATGAGCATAGCATTCAACACACATACACAGAGAGTAAAACGACACCCATGAATCTGAATCAATTTCTTCTATTAATTCAAGATCTATACATGGGTGTTCTTCTACAGTTCTCTTCTTCCCCCCTATGCTCTCGATTCTTCTAATTCTTCCTGAACTATGTTACAATGTACAATGAGGGTGTCTATATCCGTTCTCCCCCTTTCTTGTAGAACTGTCTAGTCTAGTAATAAAATCCTATCTACCTGCATTAACTACTGTAAATGCCTCCATCTACTTCAGACGAGAGTGTATGGCTCGAGGTATGATTACATTATACCAAGGCGCCTTCATTAAATGATCTCATTTATATTTGGCGCATCAACTTCAAGGGAAAATTCAAAAATTTGTGTTGGACGCCTTCCAGCTGTCTTCCGCTTCCACGTTGGCTCGCTTGACGTGAGGGATGCTCCTGCATCATACTCCCTCGCTTGAAAATGTGCATGGAATCCTATCCATGAGCTCCTTCATTGTATGTCCATGCTTCAAAATTTCTTCTTCTGTCTCATAGCTGGCATCTTCAACTGGATGGCCCTTCCACTTGACCAAATGCTCAAAATATTCTTTCCTTCTGGTTTTCTTACCCACTCATTTATCCAGTATCTGTTCCATCTGTGGTTTCTCTGCAACTAGCATCTGCTTTTTCCACTGAACCTCTGGATGTTCATCACTTGTTCTTGCTTCCTCAGCTTTGTATGGATACAAATCTGAGACATTGAATATCGGAGATATTCTGATTCCATCCGGTAATTCAATCTCATAAGCATTCTATCCCATTTTCTTCAAGACCTTACATGGTCCAATTTTCTTCATTTTCAATTTATTATACGTTCCTCTCAGGAACCTTTCTTTCCTCAGATGTGCCAGAACCAAATCACCAACCTTGAACTGAAGTTGTCTTCTATGTTGATTGGCTCTGTGCTTATATTCTTGGCTGGATTTCAGCAACCGCTCCTTCACCTAGCTGTGAAGTTCTTTCATTGCCTCAGCAAATTCTTCTGCACTAGCACTCCTAGTAGCAGTCTGTTCCGAATCTCTCAATTCAGAAACTCCTCTCGGTTGTGTGCCATATACAATATGGAATGGACTTTGCCCTGTGCTCCTGTTAACAGAGTCATTGTAAGCAAACTCTGCCCGGGGTAATATATTGTCCCAACTGCTATGGTGCTCTGTCACCAAGCTTCTCAACAAGTCTCCCAGACTTCTATTCACCACTTCTGTTTGTCCATCCGTCTAAGGATGATAAGCAGAACCAAACATCAAGTTAGTCCCCAGCTTCTTCCATAATGTCCTCCAAAAATGCCCTATGAATTTCGTGTCTCTGTCTGAAACAATACTCCTTGGTAAGTCGTGAAGTCGAACGACTTCTTTGAAAAACAGATTTGTGATGTGCATTGCGTCACTGGTTTTCTGACATGGGATAAAATGTGCCATTTTGGAAAATCTATCTACTACCACAAAGATTGAATCTACACCTCTTTGTGTCCTTGGCAAACCCAATACAAAATCCATGCTTATCGCCTCCCATGGCTTCTCTGGTATGGGTAATGGCTGATAAAATCCCGCATAATGTTTCCTTCCTTTTGAATGCTAGCAAATCCTGCCTCTGTCTACAAACTGCTTGACCTTTGACCACATCACTGGCCAAAAGTATGACTCGCTTAGCTTTTCAAATGTCTTGTCATGACCGAAATGTCCGGCCAATCCTCCGCTGTGCTTCTCCTTTAACAGATTCTCCCTCATGGAGCAATTTGGAATACACAACTGATTTCCTCTGAACAATAATCCATCTTGGATCATATAGTCTATCCAAGGGCTTCTATCTCTGAGAACTGGATTCTCAGTTGCTTCATACGCCTCCTTAAAGTCCGAATCATCTGTGTACATGTCTCTGAGATCATCAAAGCCTAACGTCCTGACTTTGAAATCCTACAACAACAAACATTTCCTGCTCAAAGCATTAGCAACCTTGTTAGCAGTACCAGAAATATGTTTTATTACAAAAGTGAAATTCTGCATGTATTCTACCCACTTAACATGCCTTTGATTCAACTTCTCCTGTTGAGTCACAAATTGTAATGCATGGTTATCACTATACAAAACAAATTCCTTTGGAATCAAATAGTGCCTCCATTTCTTCAATGCATGTATCATGGCATAAAATTCTTTATCATACGTGGAAAACTTTTCTTTTGCCTCATTCATCTTTTTGTTGAAATATGCAATTGGTCTGTCCTCCTAAATTAAGACCGCTCCTATGGCAAACCCGCTTGCATCACATTTTACCTGGAATGTCTTTTGAAAATCCGGCAACACCAGAATTGGTTGTTTCGCAATCTTCCGTTTCAACAAATTGAAACTCTTCTCAGCCTCTTCCATCCAGTGAAAAGATTTATGTCTTTTCTTCGCTGTATCCATCATTGTTGTGCTAATTCCACTGAAATTCCTGATGAATTTTCGGTAGAAACTAGCCAAACCATGGAAACTTCTCACCTCAAATATGTTCCTCAGTGATGGCCAATTCTTGACTACCTCCACCTTATCTAGATCCATCCTCAACTCATTTGCAGATATAAAAAATTCCAAGTAAATGAGTTATGTTTTCATAAATGAGGACTTCTTCATGTTTATCAGTAGCTTCTCTTGCTGTGGTCTCTTCATCACAATGGCTAAATGCTTTAAATGTTCAGCCTTCGTTTTACTGAAGATCAATATATCATCCAGATACATGATGACAAATTTCTCGATGAAATCCTTCAGGACTTCATTCATCAACCTCATAAAGGTACTTGGTACATTCGTCAAGACAAACAGCATGACAAGCCATTCATACAGTCCTTCGTTGGTTTTGAAGGCCGTCTTCCACTCATCGCCTTCTCTCATACGAATCTGGTGATATCCACTTTTCAAATCGATTTTCGAAAAAACATTTGCTCCACTTAAGCAATCCATCAAATCATCCATCCTTGGCAATGGAAATCTGTACCTGATAGTTATCTTGTTAATGGCTCTTGAATCAGTGCACATCCTCTAGCCTCCGTCTTTCTTCGGACGGAGTACTGTCGGAACAACACATGGACTCAAGCTTTCCCTAACCAAACCTTTGTCCAACAACTCCTGGACCTGTCTTTTAACTTCTTCATTCTCCTGCGACATCAATTTGTACGCGGCTTTGTTTGGAAAACTAGCTCCTGGTATGAGGTCTATATGATTACTCACACTTCTCATCGGTGGCAACGAACGAGGTAATTCGTCCACTACAATATCAGTGAACTCTTCCAGTAGTTCTTGAACTTCTTCTGGAAAATCATCCACTCTTGTGCTAGTCAGAACAATTCTCGTCTTTCTGACCACAAAGAATTGTGGATCCTCCTTCTTCTTAACTTCGTTAAGAAGTTCCTTCCCACTCATGAGAAGTATTGTGTTGCTTACTTCCGATTTCACCTCCTTATCCTCAATTGGATGCAACATATGGGTTCTCCCATTCTTCTCCAGGGTGTATGTGTTCATCCTCCCATCATGAATCACATTTCTATCATATTGCCATGGTCTACCCAGCAATAGATGACATACATCCATAGGAATGACATCACAGAGTACCTTATCATTATACCCTCCTATTTTGAATTCAACTAAACACTGTTTAGTGACATTTACCTGATGTCCCTTCTGTAGCCATGAAACTTTGTATGGACTCGGGTGATCAGTTGTCTCCAGCTCTAGCTTCTCTACCATCTCGGTTGAAACAAGATTATTTGTGCTTCCACTGTCCACGATAACCTTGCATACCCTGTCCCTGGTCTTGCAAGCAGTCCTAAAAAGACTGTTTCTCTGCGCTGAATTCTCCATCTCCTTCTCTAATGTCAAAAGGACTTTCCGCATCATCAAAGATATTCTGCCTTCAGCGTATTCTGCCTCAACATCTCGCCTCTGTGCCTCGGCGATGTGAGTCTCTCCAGTTTCTTTCTTTTTCTCTGGACACTCGAACGACCTGTGCCCATTCTTCCCACATGTGAAGCATGTGATTACTCCACCTCCTCCTCTTCCCTTACCTCTGGTACGAGGAAATCTATCATTATCAGCATATCCTCCTCTCTGCTCAGTATGTTGTTCTCTTTTCTCATCATATCGCCCTCGCTGTGAGCTTCCACCTCTCTCTGTCCGAGTCTGGGGTTTTTTCCAGTCATCCTTGGGCTTTTGGGTTCTTTCCTGGGCAACTGCTTTGCCTCTGGGATGACTTCTGCCTTGGCCTCTTTGACTCTTCTTTTGGCTTAGCTTCTCCTCATCTTTCAAAGCCATTTGATAAGCATCCTCTACCATTCGGATGGTTGCCATACTCATTTCATCCAGAATTTCATATCTCAGGCCATTCATATACCTGGCCACTTTTTCGTCATTGCTCTCGTGATGACCTGCCCTGATATTCAACCTGTAAAATTCCTCAGTATATTCCTTCACTGTCATCATCTTCTGTCTCAGGTTCTGCATCCTCCTGAACAGAGAAATTTGATAGTCCCTAGGGATGAATTTTGCGTTCATCTTTGCAATCATCCTGTCCTAGCTCTTAATTTTCTACTTGCCTTAGCAATGCCTGTCAGCTTGTAGTTCATCCCACCACAAGGTTGTGTGTCCTTTTAATCTCGTGACGACATGCCTAACCTTTTTATCTTCTTTAATATCTTCATAGTCGAAGTAAGTATCTAGAGATCTAATCCAATCCAACAGCTCTTCTACATCCAGATTTCCCTCGTAGACTGGAACGTCCAATTTCACCTTTGTACTTATTCTTGCAACAACTTTAAGTAATCGTTCACTCGCTGCATCTTCCCTCGGGGTTTCTTCTTCTCTATGTCTAGCATCATCTTCATTTTCGGATTCACTGATATCTCCTGCATCATCTTTGCGCCTTTCTCTTATCTCCATGTCCTCCATTCTGGCACGAAGATTTTGCATTTCTCTCTCCATGTCTGGATTCTTCACTTGCCTACCTCTTTCTCTGGACATTTCCCTTTCCTCCTCTGGATCGGGTGATTGTCTACCTCTTCTCCTTGGCAGCATGGTGAATTCTCCTTTCTCTCTACTACAGAAAGAAAAGAAGCTTTTCTAAGCTCTGATACCACTTGACGCAGGCGCGCCACCCAGGGCACGTCCGCCCACAAGACCTTCTCTCCTTCCTTGGCCCGAAGAACTCAAAGGTCCCTTATTTCCCTATCGGGAAACATTCCACCCACAACAACTCTCCTAAAAGATCTCCCTTAACGATCGGAAGATCAGCGCTGGCCTTTTCCTTTGTTATCGGGGTTCTCACTATCGGGAAATTAACACTTAAAATATCCAAGCACTTTGGATCCCCAACTCCCGATCTCCGATGCGCTCCTTTGTTGCC
>ML797726.1:207224-219039 GCA_009831015.1 Picea engelmannii
CTTAACGATCGGAAGATCAGCGCTGGCCTTTTCCTTTGTTATCGGGGTTCTCACTATCGGGAAATTAACACTTAAAATATCCAAGCACTTTGGATCCCCAACTCCCGATCTCCGATGCGCTCCTTTGTTGCCTTAGCCCCCCCTGGCTAAGCCTTCAGTCCACGCAACCACTATCTATAATACCTCATCCTTATATCCCTTCTGTCGGGGTTTCGCGGTTCGCAATTTCATGATGCACAAACACTTTGTCACCGGGATCCCCGATATCCCGATGACTCAAACATCGATGGATGACTCCTTGTCGGGACTTTTCCCGATGACACTGATTTATTCCACGCGTCCCACAAACGGACGATCCCGATCTTCCCGGAGTTTCGAGACTTGTGATGTCTCGAGTTTCTTGTCCTCAAGAACCCTGATATGCTGATTCCTGACTCTCTTCGGATTCTTGACACCTGTCCTCCCGAACGGACGACTCAGATTATGCCGGGTTTTTCACAATGAACTTCCCCGACCTTCTGTCCACGGAACTTCTGACTTCTGAAACTCCGAAATGCCGATGAACTCTCGATTCCCTTCCACCTGTCCCAACATATGGACGGATCTGGACCCGTCGGGGTTTCGGGACTTCTGATGTCCTGATTCTCGTGACCTCAGGTCCTCTGATCTCCCGATGCTGAATATCCCGATGCCTTCGATCTCCACCATGTGTCCAACTATCGGATGGCTCCGATCTTCCTGGGTTTTGGGGTTTCAAATGTCAAAAAACATTCGACCACAGGATTTCCGATCCTCCAAATCCCAATGGTAACCCTCGTGCAACTTCTGTCAGATCCAACGGCTGACG
The DNA here is from genome assembly GCA_009831015.1 of Picea engelmannii. NCBI lineage: Eukaryota > Viridiplantae > Streptophyta > Pinopsida > Pinales > Pinaceae > Picea > Picea engelmannii. The sequence continues at coordinate 208,072 of ML797726.1, forward strand.
GGTAACTAATCCACGATCCAATGGCTCACGACTCCTGAAGCTTAGCACCCAATGTGACCGTAACCTCCTTTTCCCCTTTGGTAGATCCAACGGTTGACGGGTTTTGTCAATCTCCTCTGCAAGATCCTAACCATTGATTTCCCTCTTGGATATCTCCTACGAGCGAACCCAGTATTTCTCTATGAAAACTGGTCCTTCTGCACTAGATTTTGCAGCGCCTATTCAATCACTTTATACACAGACTCTCTGTGCTTCTTCTCGATGGATTTTAAAGCCTTATTCCTCCTGATATTTCTCACCGTTTCAACCTCAAAGACGTTCTTTGCACGCACTCCTTGCGGCAGTTCTCAACACTCCCAAGTGTTGAGTTCCTTTGACTCTGTGCACACCTGCAGCAACAGTCCTTCAATACTTCGCTTAGTTTCACAACTGAGACTCTCCTTAGCCTGTGCACTCCTTGCACGGCTCGTATAACCCAATTTCACCTCTGGGCAAATGAGAACAAGAGTTAGACTATCCAAGTCTTCTGTCAACGCACTCCTTGCGGACGATTTCAACTGCACTCCTTGCAGGAATCCTTGCTCAGATAGAGAAACAATTGAAACTCATTTCACTTCCTCTCAGATTTCAATCTCAACACATGAAATCATACACACAGCATAATAGAAAATGCATAACAGGAAGTAAATACTCATGAGCATAGCATTCAACACACATACACAGAGAGTAACACGACAACCATGAATCTGAATCAATTTCTTCTATTAATTCAAGATCTATACATGGGTGTTCTTCTACAGTTCTCTGCTTCTCCCCTATGCTCTCGATTCTTCTAATTCTTCCTGAACTATGTTACAATGTACAATGAGGGTGTCTATATCCGTTCTCCCCCTTTCTTCTAGAACTGTCTAGTCTAGTAATAAAATCCTATCTACCTGCATTAACTACTGTAAATGCCTCCATCTACTTCATACGAGAGTGTATGGCTCGAGGTCTGATTACATTATACCAAGGTTCCTTCATTAAATGATCTCATTTATATTTGGCGCATCAACTTCAAGGGAAAATTCAAAAAATTGTGCAGGATGCCTTCCAGCTGTCTTCCGCTTCCACGTTGGCTCGCTTGACATGAGGGATGCTCCTGCATCAGAAATACTTTGTCAACATGTTGTACATGCTCTTCCCAAGATTTGTTGTCGATTATTATGTCATAAAAAAAAAACTAACACAAATTTTCTATGGAAGGGATTGAAAATAGAATTCATCAAGATTTGAAATGTTGAAGGTGCATTAGCCAGTCCAAATGGCATAACCAAAAATTCATAATGACCTTCAAGTGTTCTAAAAGTTGTTTTAGGAATGTATTCCTACCTCATTCTGATTTGACAATATCACGAATGAAGATCCAACTTAGTAAAGAATTTTTCTCCATGTAATTCATCTAATAATTCATCAATGACAAGGATATGAAACTTATATTTCATGGTCATTTTGTTTAGTTGTCTACAATCTGGACACATATTCCATGAACCATCCTTTTTTGTAAGAAACACCATTGGTGAAGAGAAACAACTTTGGCCATGTTGAATGATGCCAGCCTCTAACATTTCCTGGATCATGTGCTCAATCTCAATCTCACTCTTCTATGCATATGGATACATGTAAGGCCTAATGTTAGGTGGTATACTTCCTGGTTGCAAATGAATAGCATGGTCATGATCTCGAGTAGGTGTAAATCTCTTAGACATTTAACCAAATACCTTGGAATGAGTGTTGATAATTATTTGGAGATCTAATGGAGCCAGTGCTATAGATGTTTAAACATCAAGTGAGAAAAAATGTGAAATTACACCCCGGTGCCCCTTTGTGAGTAATGTTTCCATGCTATTAGAGATTATCACTTTAGAGGGTTTCCCTTGGATACCTCTAAGCTCAATTTTCTTTCCATTTAAAGAAAATATCATAAAAATATTTTGAAAATCAAAGGCCACTATTCCCAGTGATTGCAACCATTGGACCCCTAATACAACATCATCACCCCCCATTTGGATGGAAATCATGGGGCTATCTAGAAAATACTCCCCCATGTTTATATTAATACTATGGAATTTACCTGAACAATTTATGGTACCTCCATTTGCAATCATTACTTGAAACTCTGGTGCAGGATATACAAAGCAATTGGGATCTTTTTTTAATTTGTAATTGATGAAATTATGGGTGCTACCTGAATCAATCAATAATGTTACCTTTTTCTTTTTGATGTATCCTTGTATCTTGAGGTTTTGTGGAGAAACAATGTCATACAATGCATGAAAAGATATTGTTGGAGTAGTCTCTTCAAGATTTGGGTCTTGTGACAGTTCTAATTCTTGATCTTCTTCCTCTTCATAGTCTATGTAGAATAATTTCTTCTCACTGCATTTATGCCCCTTACTGTACTTGTTGTCACAATCGAAACATAGTCTTTTTTCTCTTCTTTCATCCATTTGTTGAGGTGTCAACCTTGTTGGTTTAGGTGCACTATCGTTTTTCTCTTCACAATCTATGTAGAATAATTTCTTCTCACCACATTTATGCCCTTTACTGTACTTGTTGTCACAATTGAAACATAGTCCTTTTTCTCTTCTTTCATTCATTTGTTGAGGTGCCATTTTTATCTTCTTTCATCCATTTGTTGAGGTGTCAACCTTGTTGGTTGAGGTATGGTTGTCTTATGACTCCCAAAATGATCTCTTCTTCCAATGCTAGACTTGTGTGTAGCCTTATTTTTGGCATCAATATAACGAACATTTTGCATAGCTTTCATAATACTTGTAGGTTTTCTTAAGAAAATATCATTTTTAATGTCTTCTTTTAATCCACCCATGTAATCTTACAACAAGTGTTCATGACTTATATTATCCACCCTTGTGGCCAATACCTGGAATTCTGAATTATAATCTTCAATATCACGTAAGTGCTTGATTCTTGTCAATTGACTGAAGTAGTCTTGTTCCCAAATCTTCCCATATTGTGCTTCTAATTCTCTTGTAAATAAACCCCAAGTGTAGTGATATAAAGAGAGCTTCCTTTTCACTATCCATTGATACCATTGATATGGTTTTATCTCAAAGTTCAAGGTTGTTATGTGAATCCTTTTATTATCGTCCATAATATTATGTAGTTCAAAATATTTCTCTATTTGGTTCACCCAAGTAAAAACCTATGTACCATCAAACTTCTTTAATTCAATTTTGGGAAAGTTGAAATTAGGACCCCCACCATAATTAACTCCACTATTATAGTTAGATTCACTAGTTGAAAATGGATTATTATTGGCAGTTTGTTCAACATGAGTACTACCTTTATTTTCATGAGTCACTTCCATTTTGATATCTCCTTTACAGAATCTCTCATCTAGATCTTGAAATATCATGGAAGACATATTTTGCATTTCCTTCATGGAATTTTGTATTTATTTATTTATGTCATTGTTATTTTTTTCCATCTTATTTTCCATATCATCCATCTTGTTTTCTATACCATCCATCTTGTTTTCCATGCCATCCATCTTCCCTTCGATTAATTTAATTTGTCTTTCTGAGTTTACCCAATTATTAGACTTGTCACTCACATCCTTAATTTGTTCCTACAATTTGGACAACCTGTTATGTATGTCCTCATTTTCTTCTCGAGTCATAGATGAGACTTCTAGAGGTTTAATAGGTGTTGTCCATTTTTGGGACCCATATGGAGTAATAATAATAATACTCCTCTATTCTATATTTATCACAAATTTTGAATCACCAGAAAAAGATCTTCCAAAAAAATGTTATGTCAATTGTAAGTTACGCACCTTTTAAAGCCTTAATTTGGATCCTTTCCTCCTAGACAACCTTCCTTCTAGTGTATCTCTAAAATTTTGGACCTTTTGAGTCTAAACTTTTGTTTTGTAGTCCTCTGATATGTCCTCTCTTCAATTCCACAAGTCTGATCGAAATTAGATGTTCCAAGTGGAAGTTATGGTAACTTCCCCGCGCCTTGTTGATTCTTGTCCTTTCTAGGAGAGAGAACATGTACAACGTGCCACACACACAATATTTGATATATGATTCTAAAAATTGTACCAGAAATACTAAAGACCGTCCACTATCCAATGCATCTAGTCTCACTCAATTTGGATACTTTCTGAAGAAGATATGATTATTTTACCTGGAACACTTGTTTGAGACTAGTTAATAGGACTAGTTAGATACTCTATCTTCCACAGGGTGTATCTCCAAAAGTATGACGAACCCGAAGCTGAATTTTTTACCACAAATACCTTTCTATTTCCTTTGAATAAACTTCGATTTGCACAGTCTAAATCCTCCAAGAAAAAAAGTTATAGAGAACATTCTACGATGACTTTATTGGATAAGAAAAACCCTAGGATCAATGAGCTATGATACCAAATTTTATGATCCAACGCCTTAAAAATGATAAGAAATAAATAAACTTCAGTGCACTTCGAGGAGAACCCTCCTTTACAATATATAAACTTCAGAACACAATATGGGATGAGATAAGATGATCCTAATACTAGATTTCCTTGATATATATATATATATATATATATATATGAGACAAAGGGTTACAATTATAATGAAAGGGTGCAAAGATGGGTTCTAGCTGACCTACTAGAAATGTAATAATTCAATATCTAAGGCATAATAAGGGGTTTTATATATATCATGAGGCTTTGTCTATGGCTTAAAAGTTTACCATAATTGTCATCCATAAATATGAAAAAATATTCCTTGAGTTTTCTCACTAAATTTTAATTGAGAAAATAAAAAATAACACACATTCCACCTTGAAATAATTTTATTCAAATCAATTGAATTAATCCACTAAATTATATATATTTGCAATTAAACCTCCCTCCATCTAAATATTATAAGAAAGGAAAAAAATTCTAAATATTATGAGAAAGAAAAAATATTCTATGAAATTTTACTCTAATAGATTTTACTATGATTCCTAAATTCTATCATATATACTTCCTCATTGTATATATTATATCGAATAATATATAATATGCTTTCCATTATAGGGAATGAATGATATCTAGAAAAAAGTTACATCCCTAGATTGATTGGACCTGAGTAACTAAAATAGGTATCATCCATTACATTATATTGGGTCGTAGTATTAATTCCAACAATACATAATATATGATATCATTCATGTCTATCATATATTCCTCACATATGTCATGAATGATATTAATTCCAACTATACAAACTATATGATATCATTCATGACATAATGATATCATATATTCCTCACATATGTCATGAATAATATATTTGTATTGTTGGAATATGTCACATATTTTGTATTGTCGGAATTGACACTACGTTGCAATATAGTTTCCATCAGCATGTTAACTCTTTCACGTCAGATGTCCTCTCGTCGAGGGAAGAAAAAGTCATCTTGACGTACCAACATGGAAGCATGGAAATTGGTTGATGTAATGGATGATATATACATCAATGACGACAATGCCACCATATTTCAATTACTCACTTTTGATAAGGTTCAATCAATTTAGCAATGTAACTTTTTATAACATTATTATTTTCATATTATATTATATAATAATGATAATGATGAAGAAGTATATATTATATATAACAAAATTTAGAGGTCATAGTAATAATAATAATAATAATAATAATCTATTTTTAAGGTCATGGTCAAGCCAACACACCAAATTGGTGTATGAGACCCCCTTGTTTGTGGGACAAGGGACCCCCCTCCACCCAGGGATTTGACTGGTAAAGTCTACGAAGGTATACATACCCTACCCCCTCTGGATTTGAATCTGTGACCTCTTAAGAGGAAACACATGTTCTTAACCATTAGGCCCGTAATTTGGTGATAAAATGTATTTTTGGAAATTTATTAAATTTATTATAATTTATTTGTCATTGTATGTTAATTCATTATCTTTATTTAAAATATATATATATATACTATTTAAAATGATTATTAAGTAGTAGACTTTCACTCTTGGGAGATATCTCTAAGTCTTGGACCATTAACATGTTTTCTTATGTTTGAGGAAGATGAGTTTTTAACCAATCATAAGTAGTTTTAGATCTTAATCCAAAAGTTTTAACCTAGATAGTATGTACTAGAAATCCTATATCTCTTATAATAGTCCTTAAAGCTATCTTCTTTAGGATTGTGTACTTTCTAGTAAAACCCAACCTTAATCACATATATTAGACCAAATACTACTTTAGTTACAATTTAACCTTTTATCTAAAAAAAATATTGATTAAAATGTTAAAAAGAAGAAGAAGATCCATATGATTTACTATATCAAACTATATATAAAGATTTATGATTTACTATATCGTACTATATATAAAGGTTTATGAATATATTCATTTTAGACTACACTCCATACTACTAGTATGAAAATTAAAGTTGCATTATTATTAAAAGTGATTTGTTAATTGACATGTTTTAAAAAACATCATCAATATTATTTTTATGGTTTCACATGATATCTTGAATTAATATTTAAAATATTTTGTGTTAATGAAATTTAAGACTATTTGGATATAGTTATTAATAACATTTTAGTACTAGATATTATTTTTATGGTTTCAAATGATATCTTGAATTAATATTTAAAATATTTTGTGTTAATGAAATTTAAGAATATTTGGATATAGTTATTAATAACATTTTAGTATTAGATAGTAATAAATTTTAGAATTTTTAACCTCTCACCAAAAGAAGATTGTTACATAGTTAAGGACACCAAAAAATTGTTACATAGTTAAGGACAACATTTATATGTATAGTGATTTTAGAAAGAGGAATCAAGTAAAATGAATGAATGGTATGAAGTGAGTTGAAAAAGAAGGATAAAATATGAAATTAAAGTTGTTAAAAAATAAATAAATAAATATAAAGTATAGTTATAAATAGTTAAAAAGAAAATTAATATTGTTAAAAGAAAAATTAGATTTATTTTTTTTAGACATAATTTTACAAAAAAACACTTATATTTTTAGGTGTATTTTCTCCAACCAAGTCAACTCTTGTGTCTGAGAACCAAAACACAAGACACTCATTATAAAGTTCAAGTACCAACACCCTTAATGACATCCCATTGCCATGGGGTTCCACCGAATGGGATTAAAGGGAAGAGTATCAAAACCTTAATAATATTTAATGAAAAAGCATTAAATGTGTTAAGTTTCATTCTATATACATACTTAACACCTTCAATGCACCACTAATACCTTAAAAACCAAACAAGCAATCAAGTAACCACCTTAACAACTAAACAAACAATCATGTAACTATTATGTACATCTATATATAATACAATACATAGAATCATTTCTTTTACTTGCTCTCAATTACATAAAATTGTAAAAATAAACAATCATGCAACTATCTTGAATAATAAAACAAACAAACATGTAACTATAATGTAGATCTATTTATAATACAATACATATCATAATTTATCATCATTTCTTTTACTTGCTATCAATTACATAAAATTGTAAAAATATTACATAACAATATAAACATTGTGAATTGTTTACATAAAAGTGTAGTAAAATTGTAGAAATATAGCAGAAGAATATAAATATGTCAATATGGTGAATTGTTTTGTATATTAAAAATATTGCATAACACTATAAACACTATGAATGGTTTTATATATATTTATTTATATATTTGATTTATATTTACTTATATTTTAATTTAATTAATCTAATTTATTTTAATTATTTTTAAAAATAGTTTTTAAATTTAATTTTAAAATTCAAATAAAATAAACAATACAAGAAAATAAATATGTATTTTTAACACAATTTAATTTAAAATTAGAAAACATTCCATATCTAATACTTTTAAAAGATTTGAGATGATAAATGCATTATTTAATATGATAAACCTAAAATATGTTTTTAACACAATTTAATTTAAATTTAAAAAATATTTCATGTCTCATATTTTTAAAAATATTTAATATGATCAATGCATTAATTCATGTGATAATTTTTTTTTTTTTAAGTAAAAAGGGTAGTATCTGCTATATTAAGTTAACATAGAAATATTGACAAAAATACATAGAGATATAGTCGTCCTGAGCCACCAAAAATGTTGTCGTTTTACCGGAAACCAGCATAGTTTGGAGTGAAATGAGTCTAGGAAGATAAGCTAAAAATTGTTTTTCCCTCTGTCCTGCCCGAAGGAAACCAGGACAGATGGTCATAGTTCAAGTTAACATTGAGCAACAGCATGATGAAAAAAAACAAACTAGCATAGGAGAACTCAGATACCTGGTGACCTGTTGCCATTGCCTTTCTGACACGTGGATCTAGCTGGGATGGCAAATGGCTGCACGCACATTGGACATTTCCACTTTGCTAGAGTATTGGAGTACGCGTCAAGGAGCAAGTCCAAATGTTGTCCCATGAGGAGGGATTTGTGCTCTTGGTCTGCCATGTGGCCTCGAAGTTCAAACACTAGAGCCAGATGCTCTGGACGGAGGAGTGGACCACGCAAATCATTGTTTACTGCCTCGTCGAAGGTTTCATTCCCCACTTCCATGCTCATCCCTGCTTTGGCCTCGTTCACGTTCATTCCTGCTCTGGCTGCGTCCACATTCATCCCTGCTCTGGTCTCGTCCACATTCATCTCTGCGCAGGCATTGTCCCGAGCCTCGTCCTCACTCATTGCTTTCTCAGCATGGCTGGTGGGGCTGCAGTCACCCATCCACGATATCTCTTCGACAAAACAAATTGGGAATTCTTCTGTAGGCTCTCCCTTCAAACCGATTCCAGCTTGTATTTCAGGCACCGTGGCTTGGGGTTCCAGAGTGGTCGCGAAATCCTCCAGGCATGAAATTTTTTTAACATACCAGGTTGGAAACTCGTCCACAGCACATCCCTTCAGACAACTTCCAGGCTCAATTGCAAGGGTGTGCGTGCTACACTCTATCCCAGGCTCCGCTATAATGGCATGGAGTGCCAATCGGTCGGATCGTGCTCTTTACTGGATGATGGAAATTGTCATTGACAGAGCACACTCAAGGTTCTTCCTTCTTTGCCTCTGCTCTTTGTGGGTGTACCAGGCCAAGCCTAGACGAGGTCTGCCTTGCTTCCTTGTCATTGCGAATGAGGGGTGAATGGAGATACAGAGAAAACTGAACCAGAGCTCCCAATCGGTGGGGAGTGATCAAAATCTGGACCAGGGGTAAAAAATTTGCTCAAATTTCAAAGTGCTCGGAATGCGATGAAAACAGTGCCATTGCGTCCGTATCGTCTTCCTGATTCCGTAGGTATATTTACTTTTGCAAATGGAGTCCGTATGGAGAAGTTATCGTGATCTGTCCGCCGAGCCAAACAGGCAAATTTTTTTTTGATGCTGACTGTACCTGTCCGTACAGTCCGTACAATGATGACGTGGTAGGCATTTACTGGTTAGCGTGGCCGAATAGGGTGTTGACACGTGGCATTTAGTTGTCGAATGGAAATGTGCCACGTGGCCCAATCATGGGCCGCCACGTGGCACCCGTTTATTGGCTTTTGGGCTATTGTTTGGTTTATTAAAAGTTTTGTGGGTCCATGGGGTTCGACCCCCGGACCTCTCCCCACATTGAAAGATTTAACAAAGGCTAGCCCACCAACGCGCCGCGCAATGGTTCTTAACAACCATATGTGCAAAAATTTATTTAAGTTTATGTAATGTTGCAAAAGGTGGGGGGCTCGGGCCGGGGCTTAGCCCCGACCCACGGTCGTATCATTTTTACATATGACCATACATTTAAATGGCGTGCGGGAGTTTGAATGTTCAAACGTTTTTCCACGGTTATGCCCTCCATTCACATGGCGCGGTTTTGGTTTGGGTTTCAAACGGTCATATAACCTATTACATGTGACCACTATATATTTGATTGTGTGCGCGCGGTTTGGTGTTTGCGCGCGGGTTTATATATAACGTGGTTCCATTGTATTACATACAGTCATGGTGTAATATATGTGTGCACATGGTTAAGTTTGCAACGGTTATTATAACCATTGTTTAAATGGGCGCGGGGTATGTAGCCCGTGGTTCTATTCTTGTACCATGCGACCAGTGCTAGTGCCAATATGAAAGGGCCAACGCTTAGCCCGTAGGGCTAGCGCTAGGCCACATTATGTCATATGACCATCCGAAAGGAGAGCGCGCCCAGGAGAGGGGGCTTAAGCCCGAATATAACCAATTTTTGTTATAAAAGTGGGTTTTATAACCGTTAACCACTTTTCACTATAGCGCATGGTTTTATGAGCCATATGCCCGAGTGCTTGACGGTTGGGGGCTGGAGGCGCCCTAACCGTCCTACAGTTTGGAGCATTTTTTGGAACCGCTCGGTGCCAGGTTTTAACACGCATTTTGGAGCGTGTTCTTGGTTCATGCACACAGAGGTGCATTTTGTAGAGCCAGTTTCAGAAAAGCTTGAAGGAGGAAAATGGAGGAGGCATAACTTCTTCATCTTTTGGCCGATTGAGGTGCCGTAAAAGCCCAGCTAGGGATTTTTGGACGTGCTGGATCCATTGGTGAAGTTTTCAAGGCCATTTGAAGACTTATTCTACAATTTTTTCACCATTGAAGTTTCAGCAAGCTCCAGGGAGCTTGAAGCCCTCATTGATCAAGGACATGGTTTGTTGAGCCTATGTTTGTTTTTTGTGATTGAATAATCATTTTTGGCTAATTGATATGCTCTGAACACATTGGGACAGGTTTCAGAGGCTGTTGAGGACTTTTACAGGTGTTTTTTCTAAAGAGAAGCTCAGGGAAGCTTATGGCCACATGTAGAAGAGGTCATGCCCGGATGAGCCATGATCCGTTTTCAGAGTTGTATTAGTCATTTTTGGGGTTTTTATGTGTTCTGATCTCAATGGTGCAGTAGGTTTTTCCATT
>ML797726.1:225488-235549 GCA_009831015.1 Picea engelmannii
TGGAGCATGTTCTTGGTTCATGCACACAGAGGTGCGTTTTGTAGAGCCAGTTTCAGAAAAGCTTGAAGGAGGAAAATGGAGGAGGCATAACTTCTTCATCTTTTGGCCGATTGAGGTGCCGTAAAATCCCAACTAGGGGTTTTGGGACGTGCTGGATCCATTGGTGAAGTTTTCAAGGCCATTTGAAGACTTCTTCTACAATTTTTTCACCATTGAAGTTTCAGCAAGCTCGAGGGAGCTTGAAGCCCTCATTGATCGAGGACATGGTTTGGTGAGCCTATGTTTGTTTTCTGTGGTTGAATAATCATTTTTGGCTAATTGATATGCTCTGAACACATTGGGACAGGTTTCAGAGGCTGTTGAGGACTTTTACAGGTGTTTTTGCTAAAGAGAAGCTCAGGGAAGCTTATGGCCACATGTAGAAGAGGTCATGCCCGGATGAGCCATGATCCGTTTTCAGAGTTGTATTAGTCATTTTTGGGGTTTTTATGTGTTCTGATCTCAATGGTGCAGTAGGTTTTTCCATTTGAGTTGAGCAGCTACTTGTAAAATAACTTTTGACTAATTAATCCCAGAGAGCTGAGTCCATTATGGAGGCTCAAGGAGATGTAGCCCGGAGGGGGGTGAACTCCTTTATCATGTTGTTCTTGTTGTGATTTTGATGGTTTATTTGCTGCAAGTTGTGTTGTTGTGTATTTGTTTCAAGTACATATTAACCATCTAAAAGAACAATTCCACGCATAAACATTTACAAGAAGAAGCATAAAACTTATCACATAATTTATTTGGCATATTTTAACACATGAAGCAAGGTCCTGTAAAGTTTATTTAAATGAAGTAGCGGGTGCTTGCATAGCATAACAAGTCAACCTTCTATTTTCAGATCAGGGAGGTCCAAAGTGAGAATGAACCAGCTCTTTCCAGGCTCTCCAACTTTCGAATTTCCAAATGAAGGCATCGCATGGCTTCCTATTAACTCTGTCATATTGAATGTTGGCTGTGCTAGTACGTTCGCGTGAGGGAGAAGTCCCACCTTCATATAGCGGCTGTAATGGCTGACTACCATCGTAAATGTTGAAGGGATGGAGAGTGGCCTACAACATTTAAGTTGTTGCTTGATGCTGAGCCATGTGGCAAGGTGTCGCCACGTGTCACCCCATCCAGGGCTGAGGAGTCTCTATTTGCAAGGTATTTGCATCGCCTTGAGAGATCTGTATCGTCAGAGAGATGGGCTTGCCAATGTATGAGTTTGGACTTGGTATCAACTCCAATATTCGCCAGGTGATCCACAACTTTGTTTGCTTCTCGTTTCACATGAGAAGGGATTAAAGTGAGATTGGGGTGGATGAAATCTCCAAAATCCTCCAGAAGGCCTGAGAGTCTCCAGCTGGGGGAGATTCACCTAGGGTGTTCGCCATGTAGGATTTTGGAGATGAGTTGGATGATAATTTGGGAATCTCCCTCAATGATGACCTGATGGTAATGGTTTTGAATGGAAACTTGGAGGCCCATGACAAAGCTTATGAGCTCCGCAGCATTGTTTGTATTCTCACCCAAAAAGCCAGCCATCAGGTGAATGATCCCACCAGTGTGGTTCCAAAGGACGGTGCCAAAACCTACTGGTCCAGGGTTTCCCCTGGAGGCCCCATCGAAGTTTAGCTTGATGAAGCCTGATGGGGGTGGGGTCCATATCGGGGGGTTGTTGGCTCGTTTGCCTTTAGTCTTCACCTAAGTTTGCACACGAATTTGCATGTCCCAGCTTCTAAGTATGCTTTCCTCCTCGGGAATGCATTGCAAGTCTTCGTGGTGCCAAGGTTTACTATGGACTGTTTCTTTGATTAGCTTCTTAACCCTCTCCCACGTAATGGTGGGAAGGGAGGTTTTTGAGTGGAAGATTCGCTTATTTCTCTCTTTCCAAATTGCCCATAAGGTGAATCCTGGGAGCAACTGCCAGATGCATTGGAGAATTGGATTATGGAAGGAGATTGTCTCCCAATTAGTGAGTGTAAATTCTAACCTTGTACAATGTCTACTGTAAACAGATATTCAGAAAAGAATAGAAAAGATACAATGGCAAATGCAAACATTACACATAGATTTTTCCCTTAGAAACCCAAACTGGGAAAACCAGCATATATTATATTCATACATTGTGTTACATTGTTTACAATACAATATACATATAGGAGCCAACGACATCCAAAACCCTAACCCAATGACCTGGATTAGTCCAAAACCCTAATTCCTTAACCGAAAATAGAAAACCATCGGCAAAAAACCATGTGCCGAAAAACCACCTAAATATCATGTGGTCCCGGAAATATGTCGTCCTGGTGCGAAAAAAATTTTCGGGGGCGCTGCCCCTGAACCCCTGCGCGAGAGGCTCCACCCCCCTACGCGCCCAGTGCAAACTCTCAGACACTACTACTCGTGCAAAGAATATAACACATACCCAACAATGAGTGTGTCCCTGATGCTACCTTGGTTTTGGTTGGAGAGTTTCATGCCTTGGGCCCCCAATCCCAGATCTGTTGTCTGTAGTGGCAATTGTTGAAGAGATGTTCCATGGTTTCCTCTCTTTGTTGACATAGGGTGCATCTGGAGGGACCTATAAATCCTTTCTTTAAAAGATTATCCCATGTGAGGATACAGTTTTGAGCTATGAGCCAAAGAAAAATGGATACTTTGGGCCAAAGAAAGCTTTGCCAGATTTTACTCTAGATTGTTTCAGGGCTTTGGTTGTGGTAGTTTCCCTGTAGGTAGTATGCTTCATTAACTGAGAAGATACCTATTGTAGAGTGGCCCCATCGGAGGATATCCGGTCCCTCTTTGATTGGAATTTTTCAATGCAGTGCACAATCTTGCCAGGGTAGAAGGTCGATATCATCCATGAGTTGTAATTATGTTCACTCTGTTTTCCACTGTCTCCAGGGTTGGCTTCTGTGAGTTGGAATCCAGAGGTCTTTAACTTTCCTGAAGATATTCGGATGTAACCTTTGTTTGAGAGGATTGAGGCTTTCCAAGTCACTGAGAGGGGGTAGTTGTTGCCATGAGTCCTGCTAGAAGAGTGTGCTTTCCCCGTTTCTCACCTCCCAGAAAGCATGCTTCTGGATCAGAGGGCAATTTTTCCAGGCAGTGTTCCATATATTGGATCCCTGGATATGTTCATTGAATCTAATTAATTGGTCAGGCTGTGTGTTCAGGGCATACTTTTCTTTCCAGATTTGTGCCCAGAGTTCTTTCGGATGTTGTAGCCATCTCCACCACATTTTGGCTCCCATGACCTAGTTAAGCTTTCCCTGATCACGTAGAACCAACCCTCCAAAATTTTTGGGTTTACAAAGTTTATCCCATCCAACTAATGCTCACTTTTTATTGTTTTGGTGTCCCTTCCACAGGAAATTCCGTTGGAGGCTCTTGATTGCCCGAATGACCGAAATGGGCACTGCCAGAGCAGTGAAGAGGTAGGTGGGCAGAGCTTGCAGGACTGACTTGAGAAGTACCAGTCTGGTAGCAATATTCAAAGGTCTAATGGTCCATTTATTCATCCTGTTGGCGATAGACAGGAGTAGGCTATCCCATGAGATGGATCACACTAGCTCTCCAGTGAGGGCTGTGCCTAGGTAAATGGAAGGAAGGGAGATTTTAGAGATGCCTAGAAGTCTTGAAAGATGATTCTAAACCAAGGCTGGCGTGTTGAAAAAGTAGAGTTTGGATTTGTCTAGGTTTAGAAGCATGCCCGAGGCTTCCGTGAAGTCAGGGAGAATTGAGTTGATCTTTGTAGCCTCTCAGACAGTAGGGGTGTTCATAAGTAGGGTGTCATCAACAAACTGGTTGTGCGAGGATGCCGGATGGAGGTTATGAAGGGGCATCCCTTTCAGGGATCCTTCAAGAACCGCTGCTTTGAGATAGCGACCTAGTCCTTTTGCCATAAGCACAAAGAGAAAGGGGGAGAGAGGATCACCTTGTCTGATTCCCCTGGTGGAATGGAAGAGCTAGGAGGGTGTCCAGTTGACTAGAATGGAAAAGAAAGTAGAGGAGGTGAGCTTCAGAACCCAGTTCACCTAGAGTTTATTGAAGCCAAAGGACTCAAGCACTGATCACAAGTATTGCCAGCTTAATCTATCGAAAGATTTTGAGAGATCGAGTTTAATAAGAATACCTGGTGTTTTGCTCGCTTTCAGAGAGTGGATCACCTCATTGGCTAGAATGACATTGTCCATGATTTGTCTCCCTTCTACATAGCCGACTTGCTCTTTGGAAATAATGAAAGGTAGCAGTGGCTTGAGGCGAGTAGCAATAGCCTTTGTGATTATTTTATATATGACATTACAAAGGGAGATTGGTCTGAACTACTTTGGGTGAGTGACACACTCCTCCTTAGGGATTAGAGTGATGAACGTTGCATTGAGTGCAGAGAGTACTTGTCCAGAGGTTCTTGATTCTTCTACCGCCAGCCAGATGTCTTCCTTGATCATGTCCCAGTAGTGATGGAAAAAATCCATGGTGAAGCCATCTAGACCTGGTGCTTTCCCTGGGGGCATTTCCTTTATTGCCATGTCCACTTCCGTCTGAGTGATTGGCCTTAAGCAGTGCTTTGTTCTGCTTAGGGGTAATCAGCGGGGGTATGTGCTTGGTTATTTTCTGGATTGCTTCTTCCCTATTCATATTGGTCTTTGTGAGGAGATCTTTGTAATAGGAGTTGAGTTCCTCCATGATTTGGTCATGATCTCTTATGGGGATGCCTTGAGCATCCTCCAATTGTGTGATTCGATTGATGTATCTTTGGTGTGTCATCG
Source organism: Picea engelmannii (assembly GCA_009831015.1). Classification (NCBI taxonomy): domain Eukaryota; kingdom Viridiplantae; phylum Streptophyta; class Pinopsida; order Pinales; family Pinaceae; genus Picea; species Picea engelmannii. The sequence continues at coordinate 230,288 of ML797726.1, forward strand.
CTCTGTGAAAGAATTTTGTGTTTCTCTCCCCTTCTTTAAGCCATTGAACCCTGGATTTTTGCCTCCAAAGGATTTCTTCTTGTTCTTTGCATACCTCCATTTTTGCTTGTAGTTGCTCCTCTTCCTTCACTAGGTCTGGAGTTCTGCTTCCTGAGATGAAGGTTCATTGTAGGTCTTCGAGTTGGCACTCGATCTCCTTCTGCCTTTGGAAGATGTTTCCAAAAGTGGATTTGTTCCAGCTCTTCAATTGTTGCTTGAAGTTCTTGAGGCGCTGCTGGAATTTATACATGTGAGTACCATGATCTATTTCCGCCTCGGCCCACCAGGTGTGAGCTAGCTGGTGGAAGTTTGGGTGGGAGAGACAAAACTTTTCAAAGCGGAAGGGTTTGGGTCTGGGGGTGATACTCGGGTCTAGGCAGAAGGCAATATGCCAGTGGTCTGACCTTGATTTTGGCATTATGTTTGCTTCCATTTCCTAATCACTCTCAAGAAGGGCTTCAGCAACGAGAAAGTGATCTAATCTGCAGGCTACATGCCGGTGTCCTATTCTTCTATTGGATCAAGTAAAGATTCCATTTTGGGTTTCCATGTCAACCATGTTTAGTTGCTCTATTAGGGTTTTGAACTTATCGCTGTCCTGCTCTAGCCATTTTGTTCCTCCAGTTTTCTCTTCCAACATTAGGATCATATTGAAGTCGCCGCCTGCGATCTAGTGTGGCATATGTAAAAGAGTTTTGACATGCTAAAGAATTTGCATGAAGCTTTCCTTTTCTTGGGCTGTCTGCGGACCATAGACATTCGTGATGGCTCCTTCCTCAGTGGATCTTGTGACTGTGAAGTAATTCGTTAGAGTGTTGGTCATGGAGAAGGGATGTTGCAGAGAGACTGTGTGTGGATTTCAGAGAATGGCTAGTCCTCCGGAGGCTCCCATTGAATCTTGGTAAAAGAAATCGCAGCCTCTCCAGCTGGGTCGGAAGATATTTTCAGCTTCCTGGCCTGCACACTTAGTTTCATGTAGAAGAAGGATATCCGACTTTTCAACTTTAATACACTCTCGGAGGATCCTCTGCTTGGATCTACCATTGAGCCCTCTGATATTCCAAGTAATTGTCTTCATCATGAGGAAGGTGGAGGGGGGTGGAGGTATCCCTCCGATAACCTCTGTATCTGGCCTGAGTTGATCATCAGGTGTCCTACCTCTTTAATAAGTTGATGGGATGTTTTGCGTCCCCTTCTCTTGTTTTCCTTGGTTACTCTCTTGGGTTCTGATCCTGGATCTACCGTAATACCCAGTCTAGTTGTAGATCCCGCTGTGGAGTTGGTGAACAATTTATGAACTTTGCGGAGCTGATCTACCAGGATATGTTGCAGGTCTTTTTGATTGAGGGCTTCCTCCAGCTTTTCCAGGTCTATGTCCGCCAGATCCGTTTCATCCATGAGCATGGTGGTGTCTCCGTCTGTGCCTGTTTGTGTTGCATGGGTTGTTTCCTTTGATTGGGTTGTATTTGGCGCTTTGGTACTTTTGCCCTTTGTCTGCGTTGTTGCTTGATGGGGGTTCTGTATTTCCTCCTCTTCTAGCAACTGATTCAAAACGTCATAGGAGTCTTTAGTTGGGATCTTTGGAATCGTGCTCTGGTTCTGTTTCCTTGATGGCTTTTTTCGCCTGCCTGTGACATTGGCGAAGCCATCCTTTTGCTTGATTTCGTTGATCTTGGTGGCTGTAGCGTTCAGAAGGCAGTCTCTGAATAGGTGGTCATGCTCGTGGCACTTTCTGCAATGAAAGGGTATGTGTTCGTAATCGATTGTTTGGGTCTAGTCGTCGTCCTGATATTCCAGCGTGATAGATCTTGACAAGGCCTTTGATATGTCCATATATATGCATATGCGGGCGTATGAGGTGTACTTCCTCATCTTTGTAGCCTTCGAAGCTTTGACGTATCGTCCCACGGTGTTTCCAATGCCCGTGAGTATTTCTTCCAGCCAGAATTCCTAGGGCAATGAGTACAGACGGATCCACAGTGGTGCTCTTGTAAAGTCCTCCTTCTCCGGGCTGAATCTGTCTATCCAAAATCTCATAAACAGTCCCGTTGAATTATAGAAGTACGGTCCACTGTCGAAGATTTTGTCCTTGTCTTCGAAGTTGTATAGGATTATTGTGAAAAAGCCCTTGGAGCTAAGTTGGACTTCATAATCGCCTTTGGGGTTCCACCAGTCCTTGATCCAGCGTGTGAGATCTCGTTCGGTCGGCCCAAGGCCCAAAAATTTGCCGATCAATGCATGATCCATCATGAACTGAGTGTGCTCCCCTACCCATGTTGATTTGATGTGATAGTGTGGGGGTTTGTCCATTTGCGATATACACTTGCCTGGTTCCCATCCTTTGGAAGCTTGTGGATGAGACGTGCTGGGTTCTAGCTCCATTTCTTTTATGAGTCCTTGATCTTGGATGAAGAGTTGATCCCGCAGGTGCGTCGGTGGCTCAAAGGTAGGTCGCTTAGCACGGAGTCCATTCCTATCGTTGGTGGTGATGTTGCTATACGAGGGGGGCTTCCCCCCTCTCCGGAACTCATTCTGGGTGCGCAGTGATCTCGTGAAGTATTCACCTTCCGAGTTTGGACTTTAACGGTAGAGCTCTGGTGTCAGGGCGCGCATCAAAAGCTTCGTTGTTACAGAGCGCTAGGGTTTCCCAATATTCATGTGATAAATCTTAAGATTTAATATGTTCAATACATTAGTTCATGTAATCAAGATTTAATATATTTAATACTTTTTAGGATTAATAAATTTCAGCACTCTTCTTTTTTATTAAAGTTTTGTATTGTTTTTTTATTTAATTACTTTTTACAGGATTAATTTTTTTTAATAATAATAAAAAAAATTAATATATTTTTTTACTTATTTATTTTTTATTTTTTTAATATGTTTTTATACTGATTTATTTTTTATTTTTTTAATATATTTTTTACTTATTTATTAATTTACAATATCAAAAATTAATTTTATTTTTTAATTTTAAACCTTTTATTTTAATTTATAATAAAATTGAAAATTATCTCAACTAAATCCAAAATCTAGTAAAATTAGTGAAAATGCAAACTGCCCGAGTAAAATCTATAACTGCCTAATTAAAATATATCCCATTAATAAAATATATAAAATGCCTAATTAAAATATATCCCATTAACAAGAAGAGTAAAACCAACATGAAAAAACCCTAAATCAGAATTCATGAACCCTAATTAAAATATATCCCATTAACCAGAAGAGTAAGACCAACATGAAAAAAGACCCTAAATCAGAATTCATGAACCCTAATGTACATACATGACAAAAATGACATGAACAAACCTNTTCATCTTATAAATTTTTCTATCATTTCACCCGTCACAATATCAACCCTTATCTTGATATGCAATTTGTATATATAATCTGTTCTTATATATATGCTTTATTTTAGTAATATACAATATAATGTAACTTGACTGATAAATTTCCATGAATAATGTTCTTTAAACTTGATTCTTCTACAGGAGTTCATTCAAAGTTCCCGAGGATTGAAGCTATTTACTTGCAGATGGTTGCCGACAAATAGGGAAGCCAAATCCCTTATATGTATCTGCCATGGTGAGTATCGATCCAAAACAATTCATTGTACAGAGTCTACCACAATATAAAACGACAATAATGATTCCATAGCTTGGCGGCGAGTTTGTGATTTTGTTTGGGATTTTTGTTTTCGGTTGTGTAATTTTTTTTCTTCTCGTAATGATAGGTTATGGAATGGAGTGCAGCATTTTCATGAAAGGTACTTTGTCTGTGATTATCAGTGTTTATCCCGATTCTAGTTTGAACATAACGCTGGATTTCAAATGAATATTGATTAAATCCCAGCAAATTCATATATTTATCTAATCCAAAAATAATAACCTAATTGGGCCTATTCTCAGACACTGGAGTCAGACTTGCAAACGCCGGCTATGCAGTATTCGGCATAGATTATGAAGGGCATGGAAAATCCGCTGGAAGACGTGGCTACATAAAAAGCTTCGATGGCCTTGTAACCGAGTGTGCAATTTTTTTCAGAAGCCTCGCTGGTATGTATAATTGGGATGATTTTATGCATGCTGTTATGGTGATTGTAAGCTCTGTAACTGTGCATAATAAGACGACAGTATGATAATTACATTGCAGAGCGTGCTGAGTATAGGAAGAAAACGAGGTTCCTTTATGGAGAATCAATGGGAGGAGCTGTGGCACTTCTCATTCATAGAAAGCAGCCTGACTATTGGAGTGGTGCTGTGCTTGTTGCCCCTATGTGTAAGGTATAGATTATAAAAAATTCATATATTTTAGTTGAGTTTAATTATAAGAAATTCATATAATAATTGGTGTATTAGATTTTTTCTTTTCAGTGATTTTATTGGTAAAGTCTAAGAAGATATATATACCATACTCTATTCTTCTGGATATGAATATGTTATCTTTTAGGAGAAAACACATGTTCTTAACCATTAGGTCCACTCAAGCTGTATATAAATCATATAAAAAGATTGTAATTTTTTTAAATATAATGTTGTGTTAGATTTAATAGCATATAATGATTTGGTTATGAGAAAAAGAGTAAACTAAACTTAAAAAGTATTGAAGTCAGGAATGGAATTTGAGAGGTAAATTGTCCATCACAGCCAATTTCCTCCTCAAATAAAATTATAAATCTTCTGTAAACTTAACTTGTTTCCTTAAAACAGGTAAAACGGACATCATAATAATGGAATCCCTCAAATTGCTTTAACAGTTTGAAATTCCAACCATGATTGAAATAGGATATAAAATTGTTTGACATGCTTTACCAGTTTGAAATTCCTACCCTGTTTGAAGTACGATATAAAATTGCTGATAGTTAGTTTAGTATAACTAAAGTTAACATGAATAGTTAGCAAAACAACGTAATGTCATGCCCTCTAAGCAGGAAAGGAAGCCTACCAGAGTATATCTCAGTGCCAAGCCATAATTCACTAAACAAGTTTTATAATATTTTGTAGTTATAGGAGACCGATGCTGCCCTTGCAGGTAGATTCAACCAAATTGTTCCCATATATATACCAGTTTTAGTGAAAACAATATAAAATTTATATTGATAAATTTGAAAATACATAGATTATATGATTGATTTATATATATTTACATTTATATTGCAGATATCGGAAGAAATAAAACCTCCACCCCTGCTTATCCACCTTTTTAAGAAACTAGGTGACATAA
>ML797726.1:286439-300721 GCA_009831015.1 Picea engelmannii
TTTTGGAGTCATGATGCATCTGTTACTGAGTTGTGCAGCTCCCTGGTTTGTTGCGATAAACTCTCAAATAATACAGTCAGAAATTGACATGACAATATATAGTGAAGATACAATAATTGATGAACAATCCCGAGCAACCTCTCACAAGGACTTTATTTATAAAGAACATCTCTCAGCAAATGCAATTGAAGAGGGAAATACAAATGGCGATCTTCGAATTGGTATTTTCCATGCCAGCAAGTATACTCCAGATGAAGGTTTTGTTCGCCCCAGCAATAAAGGCGAGGCATCTCTACTTGGAATCTTAGTTCCTGGTCGGAAGCTACAAAACAAAGCATTGCATGGAGATCTTGTTGTTGTGCATGTTTTTGTGTCTGGAAATGTTGAGAAGTAGAAGTCTGTGGAGCTGGATGATGGGTCTATTGATGGTGAGACACTAAATATTTCACAGAATGGCTCTTCTCATTATGGTGTTCATGAAAGTCTTAATCTTGTTGGAGATGATGAGGAAGAACATGAAAACCATCCAGTCACTGTGAAGCATGGTGTAATAAAGGATGAAATTGTTGGAATTATGCAAAGGGCCCAAAGAGATTATGTGGCTTGTTTAGATGAAACTGAAGAAGTGGCAGTTTCGGTGTTTAACTCCAGAAGGCAAGAACAATTATTGTGTGTTCCAATGGACCAGAGAATCCCATTGGTGCGTGTGGTATCGAGACAAAGGTCTCAACTTTTGGGGCAAAGATTTGTTATACAAATAAATGGATGGATACGATTGTAAAGATCATGTCATTGAAATCGGTGGACAATACCGAAAGCTGGAATCGGACGAGAAGAATGGCATCATTAAGGAAATGATCTAGGAAATATCATGAGGTACGATCAAATACGACAACGTTTGTTGGAGCAATGCCCTCCTTATTTGAGCCATATTTCGAAGATTTCTTTGTGTGGTTTTCTGATACATACCATGTGCAAGCAATCAAGCTAGATATCTTGTCTCTCATTGCAACAGAATCGTCTCCTGGATGGCCATTCTTGCACAGGGCTATTTAAATGGTAAATGTTCCAAGTTCTCAAACTCAAGACCAAAAAATGTCCGTAGTTGAGTGGGCACTACAATTTGCCCGATAGGCATGAACAAGTGAAATGAGTAAGAGCAGAGGTGACTCATGAGAGTTCTATGAAAGGTGGTGAAATTGGAAATTCAATGGAAATATGCTTTTAAACTTTGAATTGGACCATATCTCTCGACACCAAAATCGTGATCTCGCATGGCAAAGATTTCGCAATACATTTATACACCATCCTATCTAGTCCCTGAATGAGATTCGCGAATTCAAATGATGCCATGAAATTTCTCAGGAAATGGCTTCTTCACATTGGTTGCTCACCTCGTTGGTCGCATGCATTAAGGTTTTTCATGCGGACGTGAGGCAAATTAGGTTTTTTGCACATTGAAGAAAGCCAAGAGCCGTTACTCTAAAACCCTTGTCCAGAATGGTAGAAAAGAGGTCAGAAACGAGGTCAGTGAATAACCAGAGAAATGAAACACGGGTCAGATTGGAAGAGTCAAAGTTCCAGATTGTTTAAACATAGAAAAGAGAAGAATTAGGTCTATATCCCCAGAGAATAATCAGGTAGTGTTTAAAGTGTTTACGGAAGCATTTCGGCATCAAAGGAATTATCAATACCCCACTTGTTGAAACGATTTGTAACGGTTCGAAGAACTACAACAGGCCGCGACAGATGAGCGAGATGATGATTCGAAACCCCCTACATGCGAGACCTGTCTTTGACAACGAGGAGTTCGGGCACGAGTTCAAACATTTCTTTGCTTTCCCATCGAGACATGGTGCGCGATTTCCTGGGAGAAGGGATCCTCAATGTCGACGAGGAGCTCAGAGGAAACATCAGAGTATTCTGTAGATGTCGTCCATTGAATGATGAAGAAATATCTGCGGGAGCTTCTTCAGTGGCAGAATTTGATACAGCTAGAGAAAGTGAACTGAGCATCTGTGTTAATGGTTCTTCAAAGAAGGTGTTCAAATTTGATTGTGTTTTTACTACCCAAGATGATCAAGTGGCTGTTTTTGTCGATACTGCACCAGTTGTCGTGTCAGTTTTGGATGGATATAATGTGTGTATCTTTGCCTATGGAAAAACTAGAACTGGGAAGACATTTACCATGGAGGGAACCCATGACAACAGGGGAGTAAACTATCGGACATGGGAGGAGATTTTTCGAGTAGCTAATGAGAGAAATGGATTATTTAAATATGATATCTCAATGAGTGTATTGGAAGTTTACAATGAGCAGATTTGTGATCTACTTGCATCCCCAACTCAGCCAAGGCATACTGTTAAGAAGCTTGAAATAAAACAGGTAGTAGAAGGTGTCCATCATGTTCTAGGACTTGTTGAAGCATAAGTACACACCATGAATGAGGTCTGGCAAGTTTTGCAAACTGGAAGTAGTACACATTCCTCGAGGCACAAGGGATTTGATGAAACACATCGTTTAGGGCTTCAGCATGACACTGAGAAATTTGTGAGACAGGCTTCTTCTGCCGATGGGACATGAATGCTCGTCGTGGATTCTGTGGCTCCTGGAGGTCCAACCAACAATCATTTAGAACCGGGGTATATGTTGCTCACCATTCAATCATAAAAAATTGGCAGGGATTTAAATACACATGTTGAGGATCTGGATTTAAATACACCCGAGACACTTTTTCATTGAGTCACATTCTAGCGTGGCCTTGGCGATTATTCATGGCTTCTTTACCTCTAGAGACACTCTCGAAAGGAAATATCTCCATAAGCTGTGGAATTATCCTGCATCAAGTGATACACACAAAACCAATGGGTGTGCATATGGTTACTAAAAGATAATTAGTCTAACCTCTGCGTGTCTCAACAGAAGGTTGAACCATATCATGAATTTGAATGGGTGGGAAGCCATGCTTTTCATTGGAATGAATGTTGCCATTAGTGTGAGAGTGTCTAATGAACTAGGAGCTGGACATCCAAGAGCTACACAATTCTCTGTTAAAATCGTGGTTGCAACATCTGTATTGATTGCATCATTTGCATGGTTATTGTTCTTATCATGAAGGACAAGTTCACCATACTTTTTACTGATAGCGAGGTAGTAATTTCTGCAGTGGCTAAATTGGCAAGTTTCCTTGCAGTGACAATGCTTCTAAACAGTGTACAAAGATATGCAAGTGTATTTCCTGAAAGAAATGGAGAATAAATGATCACTGCATTCTTTTGAAACCATTGGAGAATATGCCAGAAGCCTCGAGAAGAAAAACTGTGATCTTAGATGGTCTGGTCCAAACTTTTGAGGACTCCCAATTGGAGATGAAAACTCGAGAATTGGGTGTGGGTGTTTCTCCAAAGACTATCTAGAATGACAGACTGGATAAAGCTGGGAAATGAGGCGTTGTTGGAGGGTGACAGAGGTCTGCAGTCTAAAATGATTCTGTCAAGTGTATCGCCCAGATTATTCACACCTAGCCAAAGGTGTTTACAAGCTGCCCTAATTCAGTAACGGTTCAAAGTGCTGGAAGAGGCACCTGGCAGTCACAGTTTTCCATGAAGGCGAACCACTTCAGATTCCCGGAACACGAAGAGTTCTAGATTTCTCTTTTTAAAAAAAAAAACTGATGTATGTAATAGGGGGAGGACAGCCCGGGAGCCTTTTGGAGGCTGGGTTTGTAATGCATTTCTTTTTCAGTAAATAATAGAATAGAGTGCCAAGAGATTCTATACTTTTTCACTATCTAATTCTGTTTTCTTCCTGTATTATTGTTTCTGAAGTTTTCATTGCTGCTCTTTCTTCCTTACATTCATTATTTCAGCTTGTAATGGTTACAATTCAGTACTACCTCTGTTGTAGCTATTTTAAAGCATTCCTTAAGGTGCATTTTTTCCTCTGTTTTGCTGTGAGTAGAACAAGACCTGCATCCTAATTGTTTTTCCTTATTTACAAGTTTTATTTGTTCACATCCTTTCCTCTGTCTTTCTGTGAGTGAGACAAGACCTGTGTTCAGATATTTGAAGTTTTGTGTTACTTCTTCTATTGAGAGGAAGACCAGATACCTRSATTTTTCTTTCAGTTTTGTTCATCCTCTATCTTCTATCCATCCTCATGATTTTAAAATGAATTAGACAAACGAGGTCATGCMTTTTGTTTCTGATCTATAAATGAGTGGAATGACTATTTTAGACCTGGTTCTAGAAGCCTTCTATGACTGACCAATCAACAAGATTTWTTTCTTTTAAAAATGTGCTAAGACTTGGCTCTTTTAYAGCCTAGAGTCAACTCTTGCGACAACATCTCCCAAAGTGTATGAATCAAGTGTTATGATAATGGATCAATGAATGAAAAATATAGGATTACAATCTTTTAAGTTTATAAAAAAAATATAGATGCCCTTTAGGTGTAATCCCTTTTGCAAAAGAAACAAAGAAATCAAAAACTGTATGATGATTACTCAAGCCAAAATTTGTGTTCTAATTTCATGCTTTCAATCATGAAATTAAACAAAAAAAATGATAGATTAAAAACAAAGCTCTTAAACTCATCTCGGCCAATGAATCTCCTCAAAACCAAAAGACAAAAAAAATTGTAAGGAGAAGGAGGCAGCTACAGAAAAAATTATCCCTTGGCGATGACATTTTTTCATGATAAATTTTGATGAGAGTTGTTGGCTGCCAACAGAACCGAAGTTACTTATGTTGCAGAAAATAATTCAAACATAGAAACATCATGCAGAACTTATGAATCATAAAGAAGTACTATAAATATACAATGAAATAGTATAAACACAGAAAGACGCAACATATTTTTAAATTGTAGACCCTTCTTCATATATTATCTTCAGATATTTCTCAATTACAATCTCAAAGATACAAGGTAGTTCTCTGTTACATAATCATGTCTTTGGAACCGTGTCGCAGAGCTCTAATTCCCCAAAATGGTGTACAGATTACATTACAAAACTCAAAACCTGACTTCTCAACACTAGAAAACAACAATTATGACACCAACCACAAGAAGAGAACTTAACCAAATCCAACGAACCAAACCATTTTAAAAATATTCTCATCCCTATATTTAAGATAAGTCATGTCTTCTGGATTTGGCTTTCACGCTTTCTTTTTCTGTTACAACTTCTTTTGCTTTGCTAGCATTGCACTATCCTTTTCGCAACTGATTTTTGTTCTTCTCCTTGCTCTGTTGTCTAGTTTCTTTTGTATCTTGCGCAACTCATACTAGGCCAAAACTGGAACTATAGTCCTTCTTGTGCAACTTCTCATCCAAAAATTAAGGTCCTAATACGGTCCAACCACAAACCTTGACTCGCCCTCAAGTCAAGTACTATGCTCTTTCACAGCTTCCAGGAGCAACTGTTGTTTTCCCTTGTCCTCCTTTTCCTCTTTCTTTTTCTCTTTTGTTTTCATTTTCTCTTCTTCTGCCTCTTCAAATGAAGGGCCCAACTCTGGGATGAACTCCAAGGTGTGCTTCTTAACTTCTTGAAAGCTTCCAAATTTATCCCTCCATTTCCTAGCAAGGAGTGAGGCCTCTTCCATGAACTGTTGGTTCGCATATGTAATACATCCCTTGGGCTTCGATGCAACCAACGAGTTCCATTCAGAATTGGTTGTTGCATATACTTGATGCATTTGCATATAAACTGTCTTAATGACAGGTTGAAAGTCATGCAACTCCTTCTTAGCTATGGATTGCACCTCAAATAGGGAATTCAGTTCATTGTTTTCTTGTTGAATCTGGTCAAACTTTTGTTGTTGCTCCAGCGTATCCATCGTAGCCACAAATTATTCATTCAACACCTGGATTATAGTGCGCACATCCTCCAAGGTTTGGTTGTGTCTAGCAATGATGCCCATCCAATCATTGACTTCCCTGAAAATATTTGTCCACTCAGTTGTGCGCTTATGTAGTGTTTCTTGGGAATTATTTCCTTCCAACATTATCTTCTCCATCTGCTCCTACATCTTTTGAGGCTGCTGCTCTACTTCTTACTGAGTCTTCTGCAACTGCACTTCCAGTTTCTCAGTGTGAATGGCCAATTGTGACCATGCTCCTTGGAGCATTTCAATATGGTGTTATGGTTCTCCTACATCATTGGCTTCTGCAAATTGGGGTGCGACCTTATGAATCTTCGGCTAGGCCTCTGCAAGCCTTTCTTGGACTCTTTCTAGTCTGTGCTCAACCTGGACCTTTGCATGTTCCTCTTTTTCTGGATTCTTGCACAAGAAACTCTTCCTCCCTTGCAACCTTGATAGACCTCTTGGCCTATTGGAGCCTCTGCTCTAGTTGATTAGTTGATGCTCTGATCATTCCAACTAAGTGTGTCACTGGCCACTGTGCAAGGTCATCGGAAGATGGTGTTGTGTCCCTGGGTGCTCGGGTCTGTAGTGGAAGTCCACTGACTGTTGAATGTTTTGAGGGGATGTCTAACTCCTCCTCTGCAGTTGATGGTCCTGACACAAGAATCAACCTCAACGTTGATGGTAAGAGTGTCAGAACCTCTATTCTGGCAAGACAGAGTTGCAACAACTATGTGCACTGCTGAGGGTTCTGGAGAACCAACTCCATATGTTCCTACACGGATGTCATGCTCTGCCCGAAGGTCAACTCTTGTTCCTTCTAAACCCCTGTTAGCTCCTTCTCTTTACTTGCGTCTGCATCCAGAGTTGCACTTCCAAGGGAAACCTCAACCTTTGTCATTGAGGAAATGTGTTGGGGGATTTGTGCTTGCGGATCCCCTACCATTTGACTATCCTTCTGTTGCACAAAAGGCACAATCGTCTAGTCCTGGACGTTAGGGTTCAGACGATTTAGTTGCAATCTCTACTCCGATACTTCTGAATTTGGAATAGAAAGTTCTGGTCTTTGATCAGGTAACTCTGGGCTTGTTTCTGGAATTTTTGGCTCTAGTTGTTCTAAGGGATCGATATGCATCACCTCTGAATCAGTGGTTTGGGGTGGACTGGTGGTTTCTAGGGGTGGTGACTAGGGTTATGGATGTGATGGAGGGTGCTCAGTGATGATGGTGGATGTAAGGGTGTCAGGCTCAGGGTCGTCCTGAATATGGATGATGGGGGATGCAGAGACCGCTGAGAGAGTGTGGGGGATGGCGAATGAAAGGGGTTGGGGGTTCATAACTTTTCTCAGTGAAACCCCCATACTGGTTTTCTTGGCCACTGTCTTTGTGATGAATGCAACAATCAGGATCTCATTGACATCTTTTCCTGTCAAAAAAACTTACTCTGGCGTTTGTGGGAACATCAATAGTGTTCTTTTCTTGCACTCCAATGGCTGTGTCTCTTCCTCCTCTTCAGATTCCATATGTTTCAAAGCTTCCTTCTTCTGTGCCTCTAGTCCTGAGCTTGATCCTACCCATGCTTCTTTTCCTTTTTTCTTTAGTAGCTCGACAGGAAAAACATAGTGCATCCCCGACTTGTGCGGGTTGCATTTAACTCCTGACCACGACATTACCTCTTTGTCAACACCTCCTCATCTAAGTAGAATGACAACATCCTTGAATGTAATTCCTCCCTATTGGCATGCCTCGGCCATACAAATGTATGATGTCAGTTCATGCAGAAGGCAATGTTCCTCGTGTTACAGTTAAGGAGCTCCTACGGAATACGTGATGCAGAAGCATCACCTTCAAAGTCAAAACACAAGCATGGAGGCAAAGGAACGACATCTCAGCATGACAGAGTTTCAAATCAGAAATTAACTCAGAATTAAATCGAGTAGTTGAGATATTTTTGAAAGCAACATTTTTAAATATGTCATGTTTGTAAAGTCGTGAAGGACTCTAAGGGGTTGCAGATATAGAGTGTTGACTCTTATCTAGTAATAATTGTTATTTATTTTAATAATACAGAGTAGGTAATCGCTAAGAGTTTGATAGGATAGGTTACAGATATGACAATGAGAGCTCGTGGAGACAATGCTTAGATAGTTTATTGTTGCAGTGTAAAATTATTATGAAATTAGGAGATGATGAGATAGAGATTAGTAGAACAGAATAGAGTAGAATAAAGACAATGTAATTTGTTTTGATGAATGAATAGAACATACAAAATTGTCCCAAATCTTGGACTGTGTTCATTTGATGTATGAATGAATGAATGTTATGATCTGTGTATGTGATTGTATTTCAATTCTTTCATGTATGATTGTTCGAGAAGTTGATAGTATGAAGTTGTGATGAAACTGGATAAGTTTAAATTGTTTCTCTTCTGAAACGCATATGCAAGGTGTGCATATCGAATGCAAGGAGTGCGTCGATTCAATCTCGGATTGAATCAGAGGAGTTCAAAGAGAAAAAAGGAAACTTAGACCAGGTGTAAGGTGTGTACAATGTCAAGAAATGACCAAGCATCGAAGAACTAGAATAGAGGAACACCAGGTGGGCGAGAATAATTTCTTTTCAAGAAATCCTTCGATCTGAGTTATTGAAATCTCGAGAAAGAAAGGAATGTGTGGGAAGTCATAATTCTTTGAGGATCAAGATCATAAGGGATAACACTTTTCAGAAGTGTTGGTGAGATCCAAGAGTCAGACTCGAAGGAGGAGAAAAGGTTCGAAACCTTTGAAGACTGAGAAATCTTCCAAGTCAAAATAAATCAGAAGCTCGGGAGGGGGAGTGACAGTGGCTGTTGGATCACTTTGTAAAATATCAACATCCATTTGATCAGATTAAAGTGCATGAGCCTTAGCACTTCGGACATTCGGGAGCGAGATCTCATCAAGGTTTGAGACTTGAGATTTCCAGAGCCCGAAGAGCCAGAAAGCTGAAGTAGGATCTTAGTCATCCGATCAGCAGGAACAAATATGAGCCATCAGATTGTTCAAGGTAAGATTCAAGTGTCATATTACCCAAGGAAAATCTGAGCCATCAGATATTGTGGGTCCAGGAGGAGGCAATTTTGAAACATGAGATTTCCGAAGTGTGGAGAGTCGAAGAGCCGGAGTGAATCTGGACTGTTAAATCCAGGAGGATACGTGTCACTGGTTTGTGAGATCTAGAAGAAGGAAAAAGGTGAACGGTTGAAATACCCAAAGCCTGAATAGCCAAAGATCCAAGAGACATCAATCTGGATGGGGACGCTTGTAAACAGATCATGAGCTCCAAGTAAACTGTAGGCAGTTTCAGTTGAGATCTGAGATTGCCGAAACCCAAAGATCCAAAGTGAATTTGGACCGACAGATCTAAGGGAGACATGTCATGAGTCCATGAACTCCGGGTAAAGTACCAAAGTGATTCATATCCATGGGATTTAAGTTAGACGTGGCATAGATCCATGCACTCTGGGTAAAGACCTGAAGTAATCCTTGACCATCATATTAAGTGGAAACTCATCAGTGGATTATAGACTTCAGATAAAAGGCATTGGGAAGAAGGGTGGAGTTTGAGATTTCAGATCTCAGAAGTCTAAAGACCCGAAGGAGATCTCGACCATCGATTGAGAAGGAAACCATAGGACTGTTGATCTGAATTGAAAGGTCAAACACTATAAGTGAAGGCAGGACCATTGATTATGAGGACAGGTGTCCGTAGATCATCAACTCCGGAAGATTGAAGTATGGAGAAAAGCAAGGTTTGAGATTTCAAAACTCTGAAGTCCGGAATCATGAAGATATCTCGATCATTGATTGAGAAGGGGTAGATCTGGTCCATATATTTGAAAGACACAAATCTAAGTCGTTAGGTCAAAAAATATCGTCAAGATCGTGAGATCGACGATCCCATAGTATTTCAGGGATATGAGTTGTGTAGACTTTAAAACATTGAGGGCAGGTCGATATCCAGACCGTGGTTTTTCCAAGAGGACACTTGGACATTCAAGGATAATTGTGGGATGAAAAGCAGTTTGATCTCAAACCTCTATTGGTCATGCCTAAAATCGCGTGGTCACAAGAAGGAACCTCCCAAGGTCATATCAAGAGGAGGCTTATCAGAAAAAGATCTAACGCTCAATACTATGAGATTTCGCAGCAGAGCGAAAGGGAAATTTGCGGGTGCTATCAAACCTGCACCAATAAGCCGAAAGGGCTTGTGGTTAGATACATAAGGGAACCATTAAGGTTCCAAAGAGTTGTTGGAATCAAGAATCGGAGATCCTTGACCAGGAGGTCGTGTAGCCCTATGGGCGAGTAGGGGGGGGATGCATCAGGTGGTATAAGAGATGATATTGATTTTTTTTACAAACAGTAGACAAAAGGAGAAAGGAGGTAAGTTGGTATCATTTGTGGTATAAAGAAATTGATTTTTGTTTGTAGGTGATGCAGTGAAATCATGCCACCCAGAAGGCATAGAGAGAATGTAGAAATGGAATAAGAAATGAGGTGACTCTAAATGAGATTGGATGCCATGGAAACAACGCAGAGAAGAGCACTAGACATTAGAGATATCAGTGAAGCTGAGAGAGAAGAGATAGAAGTTGAAGAAAATGTATCAGAGGATGTTGCAAAAGATCGCTTAAAAAAAGTTGTTTCAAAGAGAGGAGCTAGAGCAAGAATAGAGGTACCAATGTATGAAGGCAATTTAAAAGTTGAAGAATTGTTAGATTGGGTACGTGCTATGGACAAGTAATTCGATTACGAAGATATCGAAGAAGACAAGATGATGAAGCATGGAATGATAATACTGAAAGGTCATGCAGTGCTATGGTGGGATGAACTGCAAGCCGAACGCAGAAGAAATGGTAAGAAGAAAATTAAGAACTGGGATAGGATGGTAGCCAAGATGAAGGAAAAATTTATCCTAAATGACTATCAAATCAATATGTTCAGAACATTGTAATACCTGAGACAAAAGAGCTTATCAGTGAAGGAGTACACTGAGGAATTTTACAGACTGGACATCAAGGCTGGACAAAAAGAGAATGAAGATGAGAAAACAACCAGATATATCAATGGGTTGAGATATGAAATACAAGAGGATATCAGCATGATGTCGGTTAGTATAGTCGAGGATGCTTATCAAGAAGCCTTGAAATCTGAAGAGAAAATGGAGATGAAACAATGCCAATGAAGAAGAGGAGGAAATTTAAGCAGAGGTAAGGGAACCAGCAGAGAAAAGTTCCAAAAACTGAAGCATGAAGCTTACAAATAACATAATCACCATGAGAAAGGTGGAATTTCTATAGAATGACAACATGGATGAAGAAGCTCTTTTTCTAGAGGAAGAGGAAGAGGAAGAGCCAGAGGAGGCATAGTTAAATGTTATACCTATGGAAATCAAGGGCACAAGTCTTGGGAATGTCCCAAGAGAAAGAACGAAGGAGGAGGTGAAGCACACGTTGTTGAAGCACAAAATCATGTGGAAGCAAAAGCAACAGAAGGAGGAAAGAACCTCATGATAAGGAAGATTCTTCTTAAACCAGATAAGGAGATGGAGGAACTAATTCAACAAACAAGTCCATTCATAACTTCTTGCAAGACGAAGACAAAGTTTTCAAGGTGATCATAGACAATGGGAGCATTGACAATCTAGCATCCATAGATATGGTGGAGAAACTGGAGTTAAATACAACTACACATCCACACCCATACAAGGTATCATGGTTGCAGAAAGGACATCAAGTAATGGTAAGTCAACAATGCCAAGTTGAATTTAAAATAGGAGGTTATAAAGATGAAATATTATGTGATGTGATTCCTATGGATGTCTATCATATTTTATTGGGGAGACCATGGCAGTTTGACAAAAAAGTTATTCATGATGGAAGAAAGAATACTTATACCCTAGAAAAGAATGGTAGGACACATGTTGTTACCAATAAAAGACAAAGACAAAAAGAGGGAAGTTAGTTCAAGCATACTTCTCATGAGAGGGAAGGAAATCTTGAATGAAGTCAAGAAGGAGAAATAAATGAAGTTTGTCGTAGTGAGGAGGCCTAGAGTTATCCTTACAAATACTACTATGGAATATTTTCTTGAATAAATCCAAGAACTCTTAGAAAACTTTGCTGACATAGTAGTGGATGAGTTACCTCGGCCATTGGCACCCATTAGGAGTATAATCCATCATATTGACCTTATTCCAGGAGCTAGTTTACCAAACAAAGCATCTTATAGGTTGACACCTAGAGAGAATGAGGAAGTGAAAAATCAAGTCCATGAGTTGTTGGATAAAGGTTTAGTCAGGGAAAGCCTAAGACCATGCGTAGTACCGACAGTGTTAAGTACAAATATAGATTCCCGAGCCATCAAAAAGATAACCATTAGGTATAGATTTCCTTTACTGAGGATGGATGATTTGATGGATTGTTTGAGTGGAGAAAGCTATTTTTCCAAGATAGACTTGAAGAGTGGATATCATCAAATAAGAATGAGAGAGGGAGATGAATGGAAAACAACGTTCAAGACAGATGAAGGATTGTTTGAATGGATAGTCATGCCATTTGGGTTAACAAATGCACCAAGCACATTTATGACATTGATAAATGAAGTATTGAAAGACTTCATAGGAAAATTTGTCATAGTATATCAAAGGGAGAACACTTAAGACATCTGACATCAGTGATGGAAACGTTGCAACAAGAGAAGTTGCTGATAAATCTGAAGAAAAGTTCTTTTATGAAGAAGGAACTCATATATTTGGGTTTTGTGATCTCTTCAAATGAATTCAATATGGATACATAAAAGGTGATATCAATCAAAGAATGGCCATCGCGAAGCAGCATATTTGAGGTAAGAGTTTTTCATGGGTTAGCAATATTTTATAGAAATTTTATCAAAATTTTTAGTGGTATATGTGCACCCATGCTGGACAGTGTGAAGAAGAAACACAAGTCTTTTAGCTAGAAAAAGGAAGTTGAAAAAAGTTTCAAAGTGTTGAAAGAGAAAATCATAGAACAACCAATTCTGGTCTTGCCAGATTTTGGAAAAACATTTCAAGTGAGATGTGATGCCAGTGGATTAGCTATTGGAGCAGTCTTGAGTCAGGATAATAGGCTAGTTGCTTATTTTAGTGAGAAGTTGAATGACACCAAGAAGAATTATTCCACAAATGATAAAGAATTTTATGCAATGATTCAAGCTTTGAAAAAGTGGAGTCATTATCTAATTCCTAAAGAATTTGTCTTGTATAGTGATAATCAAGCTTTATAATGATTCAAGCTTTACTAGACAAGAAAAGGTGAACCAGAGACATGCTAAATGGGTAGAATTTATGCACAATTTTAATTTCGTTATTAAACATATTGTTAGAATTGCTTACAAAGTTGTAGATTCTTTGAGCCGGAGGATTTTGATTGTACATGAATTCCAAGTGGAGACCTTAGGGTTTGAAAACCTCAAGGAGATGTATAAAGAAGATGAAGATTTTAAGGAATCTTATGAGGCATGCAAGGATCCTTTGCTGGGAGACAGAAGACCATGGACTGAATATTTGATCTAGGATGGATTATTGTTTAAAGGAAGCCAACTGTTCATACCAAAATTCTCAATGAGATATAACCTGCTAAAAGAGAAACACAGTGGAGGTTTAGCTGGACATTTTGGTCATGATAAGACATTTGCCTAGATGAGTAATTTGTATTATTGGTCGAGCATGAGGGAAGAAGTGAAAAAGTTTGTGAACAAATGCAGAATTTTTTAGTGTGCAAAAGGAAGACAACATAACATTGGTTTGTATCAGCCATTACCAATTCCAGAAAGGTCGTGACATGCAATCAGTATGGATTTTGTTTTAGGATTGCCTAGAACTCAGAAAGGGAGAGATTCCATATTTGTTGTGGTGGATAGATTTTCAAAAATGGCACATTTCATGCCATGCTAGAAAACAAACGATGCTACACACATAACGATTTTTTTCTTAGAGAAATAGTGAGACTAAATGGATTTCCTAGGAGCATAGTCTCAGACAGGGACACCAAATTTGTAGGACACTTTTGGAGGACTCTATGGAAGAGGTTAGGGACAAAATTTTCCTTTATTTCATCATATCACCCTTAGAAATATGGATAGACTGAAGTATTAAACATGAGTCTTGGAAACTTGTTGATAATTTTAGTCACTGAGTAGGGTCATCAATGGGATCAAATTCTGGCACAAGCAGAATTTGCATTCAACAATTCAGTGAGCATGACCACAGGGAAAAGTCCTTTTGAAATTGTGTATGGTATATAACCAAGAGGGATTACAGAATTGAGAGACCTAAATCAAGATGAGTTCATATGATCCAGGTGGATATCGGGGGCCACACACCTTTTCCAAATGG
>ML797726.1:326040-341432 GCA_009831015.1 Picea engelmannii
TGTCAAAGTGGCTATCTATTGTTGCATTAGCATAATCCATGTCAGAGGTAGAAATCCCTGAATATACCATTCTCTTTGATGTTCCTCATGGATTGGATGTACTAACCTCCCTATAGCATCTTTTAACTTCTGGTTGTATTCCCAGGCCTATTCATCTTCCATTTTTTGGATCTCACATAACTCAGACAAAGCTTGTTGTTCTGACTGAGGTAGGTTAAACTTCGCTATGAACCTTGTCCATACCTGGCCAAGTGTGAATGCTTGACCTTGCATCCCTAGCACTCTTGGATCAATAATCTTCATGTACCATTTGAGAGTGCGACCTCTCAAGGTAGTATGGAACTCAACCAACTTGTTCACGTCTGGAGTCCCTCTGGATATCCAGATTGCTTCGCACAAGAACCAGTGTTGATCCACATCTTCATCTCCCTTACCCCAGAATTTTGGGTATTGGGCAATCGAACCTCCCGCGTGACCATCCATTATTGATCTTGTTGCTCCTATCAAAATGAAACCTAATGGTCCTTCTTGTGAACTACCAGGGGATCCCAATATCCTCCCTATACTCACACTTCTTGGATTTGACTGACTAACTAATTGTACTGGAACAAAAGTAGAATAAGAGGGTAGTATTGAACTTACCACTTTTATAGAAGACACTTGGGGTATGGGTGATTCAGGGTTGGTGCCACTAGCTTCGGGGAAGTTTTATTTGATCTAGGGGGTCTCCTTTCCTTCCTCTAGAGCAATCTCTTCAGCCAGATTCTCAATCTTTCCTATCATCGGGGTTGAATCTTCTCTTTCCTCTTCAAGATCCATGTCAAATTCCTTCTCTCTTGCTTCTACACCTTCTCCTTCTTGTCCACCCTCCTAGGGACTTCTTTATCTATGCACTTCTCTCTCACTTAATCTTTGACTGGCTAGAATTTCATTTCTTCTCATCTTCCGCAAATCTTCCATCTATCTTTCCTCTACTTATCCTGGTCCGACTTCTTTCTGCAACTTCTTATACTTACTTCTTTCTTCATCTTGCCACACCACCACTTCTCAACTATGGTGGCTTTTTTCAAGGCTCGCTCGTCTCTTGAGTCTATTTCTTGTTGTTTCCCCCACTTATCAAAGAACCCTTCCCCTCTCTCAGGCCATGAATACACCCCAACCTCGCCCTACCCCAAGCGAGGGTGTTTACGCTGCCATCACAGTCGGGGACATAGTCAACATCCCCTCTTCCATCAATAAAAATTTAATCCATAGGGGGATTTCTCTCATCAGTCTTCTCCTTGCATCTTTCTTGAAATCCTCCTCTACTCATGAAAAATATTGGTGATTCTCAGCTACAAACTCAATAATGTATCCTTCTAATGTAGTATTGACGTGGAAATCAATCGCTCACATGACTGGAGAATCTAACCGATGAAGTGTTGTAATCTTTTCTGTATCCCAAGTACAGGTCCTCTTGACACGTTCTTGGAACTCTAGAGCTTCTTCGAGCCTATCTATCCAGTGGAAAATTTCTTCCAGGAACTTAACCTAGAATATCTCGTACTAGTCACTCAATCTTTCTGAGTAAAATACTAACTCCTGAATATATTTCACAGATTTTCCCCTTAGTTTCGCTTCTTTCCATATGAAGGTGTCACAATTTCTCTCCCACCATTGGTCAATATTAGATCTGTGGATCCACAAAAGAATCTTCCCTATAGGTTCCCTTTTAACACAGGTCTTGGCAATGGAACCATTTTGTTGGCACAAGATTGATCAGACCAGGGCCCTTCTCAAGTTACCAACAAAAGGTACCATGTAGTATAGAGCATTGTCATTTTCATCTCCTCCGAAGAGAAGAAGTCTCACTCAAAGCACTGTTGAGACAATAGGATAGGGAAGTTCAAGGAGAATACTTAGGTGGGTTCACAGAACCTTCAAGATTCATCATGATCTTGCGCAAGACATCTAACTACAGAACATATCTAAACTCATATATGCAACAACCAAAGCTACTTATCTTGTGGAAAAGAATTCAAACATAGAAACATCATGCAGAAATTATGAATCATAAAGAAGTATTGTAAAGATACAATGCAATAGTATAAACACAGAAAGATGCAACATATTTTGAAATTTTGGACCCTTCTTCATATATTATCTTCAGATATTTCTCAATTACAATCTCAGAGATACAAGGTAGTTCTCTGTTATAGACTCCTGGCTCTGAACTCATGTTGCAGAGCTCTAATTCCCCAAAATGGTGTACATATTACATTACAAAACTCAAAACCATACTTCTCAACACTAGACAACAACAATTATGATACCAACCACAAGGAGAGAACTGAACTGAATCCAACGAATCGAACCCTTTTACAATCATTCTCATCCTTATATATAAGCTAATTCGTGTCTTCTGGATTTGACTTGCATGCTTTGTTCTTATATTACAACTGCTTTTTCTTTTTTGGCGTTGTGTCTTCCTTTTCACAATTGATTTTTGTTCTTCTCCTTTCTCTATTGTCCATCTTATTATGTAGCTTGTGCAACTTGTACTAGGCCAAAACTAGAACTGTAGTCCTTCTTGTGCAACTTCTCATCCAAAAATGAAGGGCCCAACAGAAATTTCACGGCAACACTGCCACTGTCCCTTCCACATCTAAGTGTCCTGCCACCCGGCTGTAGTGGGCTTCCCAAATCAGCTTCACTCGCTCACTTGATGGAATGCAGAGATGGCCCAGATGGAACAACAACCCATCTTGAAGATGGAAATTAGTGACAATCGTATTTGTGCCCAACATTTGGTAGGTGTTGGTGAAGTTAGGATCTGTCTCATGGAGGTGGGGCCATCTGAAGGTCTCGTGGCCACAATAATATAACACTTTGGTGAGTGTTGCAACTGGAGATCAGCTAAGGAAATCAACGACTCTATTGGTACTTCCTATTTTATACTTGATGTTGAGGTGTGCTATAGCGGGAAAACCCCTCTACGGACTACACCAGGGTTCTAAAATGTAGGCAAACCTAACCTTCTAAAGTCTCCTACTTTTATCAATTATCCCAACGTTATCCCACAATCATACATAAAATACAAAGTACAAGGATCCGGTAGGGATATCTTAAACTCCGCATCTGATGTCAATTCCTTTGTGCTTAGTTGTTTCTTGACTGCAAGTCTCCTCCCAAGGCTGACCTACATTCACCAAAAGACAAACAAGAAAATACAGGCATGCATTCTATGTATGAATTAGTGGGTTAGACATCATAACCAAGAAATGTAAACAAATCATAAGGATCTAAGACGTCATTTGGCGGGACGACAAAAGTACTTCTTTATATTAATCTCACAAAAAGTCATTTACAACATGAGACCAACACTGCTCCTCGAAATTGGTCCTGGGCTCCTCTTCACCATGCACCAACTTATTCCTTGTGTTCTTCTCCTCTTCAGTTCTCTCTAGGGAAATGACAAGGATTTGCAAAGGAGGAAGAAGGAATTCTAGCTCAAACTCACAATGTGGTTGCAAAATATTGGGGCAACAGGGGAATATT
This sequence comes from Picea engelmannii, assembly GCA_009831015.1. Taxonomy (NCBI): domain Eukaryota; kingdom Viridiplantae; phylum Streptophyta; class Pinopsida; order Pinales; family Pinaceae; genus Picea; species Picea engelmannii. Next base: position 329,578 of record ML797726.1, read on the forward strand.
GAAATGGGCAGAGTTACTATGCTCTCGTGCTTCTTCCTGAAATGGGGCCCCAACACCTTCTTTTATAAGCCAAAAGAGATAGTAACGGTTAGGGTGAGTGGCTATGGGTGGTCAACTGATTAAGTGATGGCCCAGAAACCCATATCCCTTTTCAATTTTCATTTTTCACAATTTTTTGTGAGTGTATGCGAACTGTAGTGATGCAGAAAGTGTGTGTATGCAGGGAATAGTGGTGTAGGGTGCGTACACCTTCAAAACAATGGTTTTTAGAAGAATTGTTCAGTGATGTCTTGGAAAATATAGCAAGTAAGATGTCCTGATGCCAGGTATGCATGTTTGGTGCAATTTAGGGTTATAACAGATGCCCCCTAATGTTTGAGGTCAGAAGAGAATCTGATGGCCGAAATACATTAAAAATATTCACCAATGTATGGAGCAAGTGAGCCCAGGGACCAGAGTTCAGGAGGTGCCATCTGTAAAATAACGACTTTTCTCATCGAGGCAGGCATACCCATGCTCGGGATGAAATAAAATCATGGATGCCAATCAAATACACTGCAGATCCATGTCATATAACTATATAAAGTGTAGCCGTGAGTAGTACACAGTAGATCTACATCTCAAAATCAAAATATATACATGTATATTATCCATATTCAAGAAGAAAATGATGCCCGATGGTTGGAGATGAGGTCTTCAGAGCTCGAGAAACAACTTCAAAATATTCAAAACTTAGGTAGGAGTGTAATATCGGTGTACAAATTCACTACACAGAGGTCTTCGACGGCTTGTTGGGAACAAACAAGAGGATATCGATGATCAGGAAAAGAACTTCATTGATTTTGAGCAAGGACTTGATTGGTTGTTTCGGGGTGATCAGACATGAGAACAAGAGACAAACTGCATAAGGGTCGACTCAAGTTTAGTAAAACTTCCCTTGGATGAAAGCATGACAAAAGATGAGACTCGAGCAGCATGGCATTGACATAAGTTCATGATGCAGGAGGGAACACAAACTCTCCACATGTTTGGAAGGATAACCAAATGGAGGAGGACACAACTCTATGTAGCGAGAACAACTTCCTAAGGTCATATTGAATCCTAGAGATTGACGAACAAACAAAAGGATGTGCGTTGTCCAAGGGTGACTCATTATGCTATTAACAAAAAAGAAAATAATTTTCCCTTCCTCTTTTTGAGGTATATTTGATTTTTTTGTCTTTTTCAATAATTTTGGGAAGCTTGAAAAAGAATAAAATAATTCTACGTTACAAAGGAGGATCAAGTGTTGTAGACATACTAGTTCCAAGTGCTAGGAATACACTGATACTCAGTGCAAGGCAACATATGTAGGAAACGGAAACTCAGGAAAAATCCTCGATGGGTCAATATGTCAAGACCCAAAGGCAAAGTTCTACAAGGCTTGCATATAAGGCTTGCTTCAGATGGTTCAGTTGAGAGAAACGTGGAGCTGAAATTAGGCCAAAGACATAGGAATGCAAATGCGATTAATAAGACACAATGATAACATCCTTCGATGTAATTTTAATGAGCCTAGAGAAGGCAAGATCGGTGGTTTTTCATTTTTAGAGAGTTTGAAAAAGCGTAAAAGGAGACTCCATTGGGGTACCTTTTTCGAAGGTAGTCTAGTCGGCTCAAAAAAGGGATAAACTAGCACCGAACATATGTCTATTCAAAGTCATTTTAATGAGTGTGATACAGAAAAGATCACTCGAAAATCTTTTCATATTTAAGGAGTTTGAAAAGAGCTTAAATATAGACTCCATAAGGGATGTTCTTCTAGACCAATTTAACGAGTGTGAAGAAACAAGGTCACTCGACCATCTTTTCAATTTTAGGTAGTCTAAAAAGAGCTTAACTATGGACTCCGTGGGGATTCCTTTTTCATAAATTTAGTCCCTCAGGCCCAAAAAATGGTTAAATCCATACCTGAGAATGCTCTTCTAGAGAACCGAGGCTCCTAGAGTATACCTTTGTTCGTACATTTGACCATCCGGACCGAAAAAGGGGTAAACTACCACCGAACAGACGTGCCTTTGAATTTTATTTTGGCAAGTGTGAAGGGCAACAAGATTGCTCGGCAATCTTTTCATGTTTAGAGGGTATGAAAAGGGCTTAAAAGAAGACCCGTTGTTTTTGGGAGTCCTAAGGGTGAGGTCAAAAGTGATAATGAATCGTGCAAGTGAGGCTCAAACTCGTAATCAAGAACAACTAAAAAGGACTCCCGAGCCTATAATCATTAACGATGGCATGGACACCAAAATGAAACCAGGATCTACCTAGGGAATCCATGTGAAGGTAGGATTTTACCACTAAATTACGACACTTCTAGAGTAGGAGTGAGGTTTCTGTGTTGCAACTCGGTGGGATCGATCCTATGGCAAAGCGAAAAAGACAAGGAGGTGCAACAAGTGGAGGTGGAATCCTATCTTACATGCACAAAGTTGGAAAAACGACTTTTTTACCAAAATACATTTAAAAATGACCCAACTCCCAAAAACATTTCGCAATATACCCAAAGTAACACTTATCGTAACATCCCCCAAGAAACTCAAGAACCATAGTAAACAATTTTCAAGCTAGAAAAAATGACAAAAGGGTCCAAAAAATGACAAAAAGGGGCCAAAATGTTTATAAATAGAATGCTAGTAGCTCATTATCACCATTGTAAATTGAGAATTGACCAAAAGTCAAAAAACACCCCTTTGCTGAAAGAGTTGATTCTGGGAGCTTCAGTGGACGAAACGAACTTCCGCTTGGACCAACTAAGTACAAACTCGCCCCTCTTGCAATTCATTCTTCCTTTTTTTCATTTTTTGTTTTTTTTGGGGGGGGCACTGACCTTTAAAGAGGTTGGCCCTGTGTGTACACGGTTTGTCCAAGCACAGCCTGTGTGTCCACACAAGCAGAAGATACTTTTCCCACGTACACACGCGACTGTCACCAAGACAGTCCCCATACACCCTCTAACAACTGGTAAAAAATAAAAAGGAAAGATTTAACTCTCCAAACTTTGGCATTTTGTAGGATGTATGTTCATTGGAGAGAGAGGGAGCATGAGGAAATTGATTTTTTGGTCTCAGAAGACCCTGCTGCTATCGTTTGTTTATCACAATGTGGGTTGTTAAAGTTCTTCTAGTGTCCTTTTATGAGGGCTCAACCCAGGTTGTTGAATGCTTTGATAGATTACTGGCATCCTGACATAGAGGCATTTATGCTCAAGGGGTAGTCGTTGACTCCAATGACTGAACACATTTACTTTCTGATTGGTCTGTCAAGGAGAGGGGATCCAATCAACTTGCATACTTTTGTCCCTGGGCCTCACAACATTGAGGAGTTGATTGGACTCCTTTGTGAGGCTAGTACTGAGAAAGTAGGTTCTCAGGTGCCCATACACAAGATCAACAACCTATCACTTTCAGTGATAGTTCTTCTCATTGGGTGGATCACTAGATCTGTGGCTTTGCATCAGGATTCCCAGTCGCACATGCATTGTGCAGTACAGTGCTTAAACGCACAGATTTTTACTAGAGAACAACCATGCTAGAATGCATGAAGAGACAACTAACAAAGTGTCGGATACGGGAGCACCGAAACTTTGGGTTTGGGACTGTTTGTGTTCCTTTTTCTTCGAGATGGTACTCAGTCTCAATCCTCGAGAGACGATACGAGGACACGAGTCCTCTCTCCCAATGCTATGCATATGGGTGGAGTTGTTTCCGTGACAGGGGGGAGGGAGGACCATCAAGGCCTTTGATGATAAGTTTTTTGACTGGTAGTCTCGAAAGATTCCAGATATAGAGGACTACCCCTATGCCAAGATCAACTTTTCTAGAGATCCTGACATGCCTTTACCTCTCGGAGCTAGCTATGATTTTTTTTCAAAGTTATTTCAATTTTTATTTCTTTTTATATATATCATTTTTATGTGTACCAAATTATATGAAAATTATGTAGCCGTTATGTACAGAGGTGGGACCAGTGCCTCCAACATACTTCTTGAGGACCAGGCAGTGTCCTCGACCAGAGGCAAGACCAACAATATCTCCCAGACCAACAACAACAACAGGGGGGCCTCCAGCTGGAGAGGCTGAGAGAGTATTGAGACGAGTGGAGCGGAACCTCACCATGCTCACTCGTGCAGTCCCTATGGTGAAGATCAAGGATCTCCCACCATCAATGAAACCGCATGTTGTTGGGTTGGGTCCAACTCTTCCAGCATTTGGAAAAAATCGATGTTCACTACGGAAGGGCCAACAGGCCTCGCCCTTAGCTAGGCTAGACTACTTACGTGTCGAGAGCACTTTTTGTATATTTTTGAGTGCATAAGCCCCATGACTCTTATTGGACATATTTTTAAGGCCCTTGCGCCCACCCATGTACTATGATATTTTTGATATATATATGCTTATTTACATCTTTTTATGTCTTATGGATTACATCTATTTTACAAATGTATTTACATGTGCGTGTGTGTGTTTTTCCTTACATGTGTGAAATATGCCAATCTAATACATGATTAGCTAGAGTATATGTGATTTGATTCAATCTCCTAGGAACATGGATATACGTAATGTAATCAAAGCTTCATTCTAAGAGACGTACTCTAAGGAACCGTTGGTGTAGAGTAGGATCGTAAACGCGATAAACCCCATTTAACTGAGACACAACCAGCTGAGCGTCTAAGTAGACCCGGAGGTGAGAGATACCATGCGACAAAGCATCATGAAGAAAATCTATGACTGTTTTGTATTCAACAACATTGGTTGTGGTGTCACCTAAAAAAATACCTCCTAAAGAAAGAAACTGGCCCTGAGGTGTGAAAATCACCCAAGCTACGGAAGAAAGCCTCTGAGTGTGTCGGCTAGCACCGTTCGCAAACCCAACAAACACCTCTGATTCACTTGACATCTGCCACAGTGAGAATGATGACATAAAAAACGACACATCCATAAGACCAAAAAGACAAAAACTAAAAAAGAAAAAATGTATAAGAAATATACATATGTACAAGAAGTCACCCAAGGTGACCCACCTACGAGTAATACTTCTTGAGGTAGAGCCCATTTCTAGGCTCTGCCAAAGCATTTCCCTCAAAGTCCACTAGACGATAAGTGCCCTTCTTTAGAACCTCCTTCATGATGAAAGGTCCGAACCACATGGGTTTGAACTTGCCTTCCCCCAGGGGATCCTTATCTTGGTCATAGATGAGGACAAGGTCGCCTTCAGAGAAAATTCGAGGACAGATCAACCGATCATACTGACACTTGAATTTTTGTTTGTGAGCCTCATTAGCCAAGGCTGCATCCTGACACTACTCATCAAGATGCTCAAGATATAATAAATTCTCTTCAAGTAGTGAAGTGTCTAGCAATAACTATACTGCCAACTTTAGAGACGGGATCTGGCACTTTATAGGCAAGACCGCTTCCAGCCTGTAAACAAGTTGAAAAGGTGAGAAACTAGTTGTAGTCTTAACAGACGTTCAGTAGGTCCATAACATGGAGTACAACATCAAATTCCAGTTTGACTTGGCCGAATTGATCATTCGTTGTAAAATAGTCTTAAGGGACTTATTCATAGCTTCCACCTGACCATTCGCTTGTGGGTAGTAGGGTGATGAATGTTCTTACCTCAACCCAAGATTTGACATTAACTCGGACATCATTTTATTCTGAAAGTGACTACCATGGTTAGTGACAATCTCTCTCGGGATGTCGAACCTTGCTATTATCTGGTTAAACAAAAAGAGAGTTGTTGTCTTTCCATCATCTTTAAACGTTGGCATAGCCTCGACCCACTTTGTAAGGTAGTCTACTGCTATGACGATATAATGGTGCCCCCTTACTGAAGGGGGCTTGCATGTAGCATAATCAATCCCCCACTTGTTTAAGGGACCAACTGCGATGATGGGAAACATGGGAGCGGGGTGTGCCCTCATCTTCTAAGAGAAGACTTGAAATGGGTGGCACCTCTTGACCGATTCAACACAATCTTTGATTAATGTTGGCCAAAAGTAACTAGCTCGTAGAATCTTTTGGGTTGTTTCCAACCCAAACAGATGACCGCCACATGCTCCAGTGTGGCAATCGTTAAGTACGATTTCCACTTCTATATGAGTGAGACATCAATGAAGGATGCAGTCTACACCTCGATGATATAGAGTGTCCTCGAGAATGAGATAGTTCTTTCCCTGATGGCATATACGGTGACGCTCATCACAAGAAGTAGAGGTGGGGCACTTCAAAGTCTGGAGATAGACTAGTATATCTTCATACCAAGGGTCCGAAGATGTGATAAAAAACATGTCTCCTTCAATAGGCGACTCCTCGGGTATAACATCACCTGATTCAATCAGAAGTTTCGAGATGAGTTCCACGAAGACCAATGACTTTTTGGATTTCACCGAAACAAAATCCAAGTCGAATTCTCAGAGGATAACTATCCATCTGCTGATATTTTCTTCGATTACACGTTGTGTCAACATGTATTGAAACAGATTCACAATGGCAAAGACAATGGTCTTGCGAAACAAGATGTAATGACGAAACTGCTGGACAACGTGAACTATTTCCAACACAAGTTTTTCAACATGGGAATAATGGAGTTCCAGTCCAACCAGGCCTCAGCTTAGGTAATAGATCACATATTCAAAGAGAAAATAATCCTCCTGAACCAATACCATGCCGATTGTCAACTCTGTAATGGCCAAGTATGATAAGAAATCTTTATTATAATTTGGTGGCCGAAGAAGAGGGGTAGACATGAGGGTGCGTTTCAATGCTTCGAAAGAATGTTGAGCAGCTTCGTCCCAATGAAAAGGAACTTCCTTCTTCAGTAAACACATGAAACCCTTTGTGATCTCGGCATAGTTTGCGATGAAACACCATAATAAGTTCGATTTTCCCTGTAAACTTTGAAGTCGATGGATTGTGTACGGGGGATGCAACTGAACTATTCCTCAACCTTTAGAGGATCGACTATGATCCCTGTTGTCGAAAATATGAAACCAAGTAGACGACCCGATGTTATGCAAAAACTGCATTTGTTTGGATTCAAATGAATCTGGTAGTAGCGACATCGTTCAAAAACTAAGTCGGAGGTGTGTGGGATGATCAGCTCTCTTATGAGATCGTGACACTAAATCATCAAGGTAAGCCTCGAATACGTGTTTGAGGTCGTGGAAAGAAAAAGACATGGCCCACTGAAAAGTAGATCCATCATTTTTCAGACCAAAAGGCATCTTCCGATAAGTGAATGTACCCCACAGACAAATGAATGCAGTTTTCTGTTGGTCTTCGGGTTTGATTTGTATATTATTGTATCCCAAAAAACCATCCATGAAAGAAAAGGCCTTGCAACCTCCGCATTCATCAACTATATGGTTAATAAATGGCATGGGGAAATTATCCTTTGGACATGCTTTGTTCAAATCATGGAAGTCTGTACATACATGAATCGTACCCTGCTTTTTGTTGACTGGCATGGGATTTGACACCCATTGAGTCAATTGAATGGGGTAGATGAAACTAGCTTTGAGTAGTTTCTCTACATCATCTTTAATAGTTGTTTCTTTCCTGGGATTAATTGGACGAAGCTTCTTCCAGACCGGCTTGGCATCAGGATATGTCATGATTTCATGTTCAACAATTCTTAGATCTATACCTGGAATTTCCTCATAAGACTAGGAACACACGTCGCGAAATTCTTTAAATAAATCCATGTAGATTCGAATATCCTCAGGGGAGTAGTCTGCTCCGACGAAGATATTCTCCATGATGCCATGGGTCCTGGAGATATCAATAGGTATCGCTGAAGCAATGTATTTCGTATTTCCATCAGTGTAAACGATGTGCATAGCCAAAGGATTGATAGGACAAGACTTATCTCCAGTCATAGTCATAGTGAATTCTCCTGCTTCAATTCTTCTTAACTATGGGAGAAAATAAGATCTATAATGGAGATCATCCCAGGTTCTGTCCAGACTAGTCATTGCCTCAATAATTGGCTCGTCTAAGGGAAAGAGTAAGTCTAAAGAATTAGTATCAACAAGGGAACCTTGAGCCCAAATAGGCTCGAGAACCGGATCTAACTCCTGTACGGGAGTCAGATACGGGTCGATGAAATCTTGTTGGACTATATAGTACACAACTTCTACCTCAGACAAAGGAATGGCCATGCCATGGTGCCCTGTCCCTTCCATCGTAGCTGATGGGGAAGGAAGATTCCATGGATCATTAAAGTAAGTCATGCGAAACAATGATATTTGAAATATTTCAGCCCTATGTTGGTCAGAGACAACCAATATGTAATGGACATTGTCGGTCGGAGGTGGGTAATCGAAAGTACCCATCAAAGGTGGGCACAAACTAAGCCCTACATTGATGATGTCAGGCTAAGGGTTATTAATCATCGAGACCATGGATACCCCCGATGAAGGGTCAGGACAGGAGAAGGATAATTGATCAATGGACACGATTCGACCCTCCTATGGAAACAATAAGACCCGAAAAATTGTCGAGACCATTGCTTGCATAGAATTTTTCCAACTCCTTCCTAACAAGAGATTGTAGTCGAGAGATGCATCGACCACTTCAACCTAGACCCACATGATTTTCCCCCCTAAATTCATGGGGAAAGAGGGGATGATTCCATGTGGTCGAAACGAATGACCGTCGTAAGCCGTAAGAAGAGTAGGTGACAGAGACAAAATGGGTTGGCCAATGGCCTTCCAACATGCCAAATACATCACGCATGTCGAGGTGCCCTCATCAATCACTGTGCGGAAAATGTTCCGAGTAAATGTTTTCGTGGTGTAAGCCACTACTATCTGAAATGCCACGTGGTAAGGAAGACGAGGTTTTAAGTCGGTCGTATCAAGCATGATCATTCTTGAATTACAAGTCTCAGTAGATCCTAAGGCAAATAACAGAGCCTTTCCTTGGGAAGGCAAGCTCTGGAGGACTTCCAAAGCCAACATTTCACAAGGGGTTTGAGACAAATATTCCACCATAGAGTAGTTTTGGGCGGCCCTTACGTTTGGGTTGTGGGAATATTTCTTGAATGCACCTTTTGGGATACGTGTCATCATTTCAACCAACTTCTTCTCAATCTAGAGAGGAAGAGATGGGTTTTCATATTCTTTACCCTTCTCAGAGGTGTTTGGAATTCCGTAGTTGTGTGTCCTAGTTGTTATGTCAACACTACCTTTCATCATGTACACATTTTTGGATGAAGGATTACTCACAGATGGAGGGGGTTCCTGACTACCCCCTTCTGTGCATGAAAAGGCTTGAGTTAAATTTTTCCCATGTGGAAATGGATTCGTTAACATGGCAGGTTGTTGTTGTGCCAATAACTTCTGGGCCTCTATAAGCCACGGGCACTAGTGAGTTGGGTGGTCTTTCGTGCAAAGATTACACGGATACTTCGAATTCTTATTTTTTGTGTTTCCCCCGCCAACATTATTGGTAAGCTTCTTATCCCCCTTACCATTCTTTCGCTTTTTCTTCTTTCCGTTAGGCTATTGGGTGGCCTTCAGGTTTTTTGATTGCACACTATGTACATCTGACGTTTGAGTAGGGGGAGCATTTGAACTAGTGGTCTAGCTAGTCATTGGCTACTATATTGACAATTGTTGCAATTGATTCGATAGTTGATCAATGGGATTCATTTTCACTGAACCAATAATACCATCGACATGTGGTCCAGATCTCTGTCTGGTCTTGTCAAGTATTGACCGTGGTGCATCTGGAAAAACTTCATAAAGTAAACCAGATTGAGAATAAATTATCTCTAGATGTTGAGCTCTCATTATCGCTTCTTCTTCTGAAAAGACCCCTGAGGTTGCGACGTCTTTAGATAACTGGGGTACCAAATACTTAAGGAACCACTCAAGCAGGAATGTTGGTGGGACTGGTACTTTTATCAAACTCTTTTGGCATCTCCATTCTCAGATGTGATCTGAGATATGGTCCTCTTTTGTCTACTCAAATTTGACCAGCAATTTGGTGCCGATGTCGTATCTCACAGGTAATTGGAAATGGTTTAAGAAATCCATTTCCAATTCACCGAAGGAATAATATCTTGAGAAGTCGATCTTGATGTACAATTTCTCCGCACTCTCAATGAGAGTGCATTGAAAGAAACGTAATTGGACGGAGTCGTCTCTCAAAGAGTTGGACGAGCACCATAAATGGAAGGTAGTCACATGATCGCCTGGATCTTCATTAGGCTTAGCCTCGAACTTTGGAATGTCCAAAGGCAACTTGATCAGCATAGGAGGCCAATGCGGATCGTGAAAGATGTGGTCGTTTAATAACCTTGTCAAGTCTAGAAAGTGCAGAGTTTCCATAAATGGTAATTTGGGATGTTGATTATAACCAGGGGAAAAGGAGCCTGGAGTTTGGCTAGCACTAGGTTGCCAGGAAAAGTTAGGTTGTTGGCCATGGTTCTGGTAATAACCGTGGTCATGACCAGTGTATGGATTTTTCTCTTGTTGAGACATCATCAGCTGACTCCCATAATAGGACGTAAAGGGTTAGGCTTGCGTCACATTCCAAGGATTTTGGGAAGGGTTTCCCCCTGTCGATCCGATGGGCATAGTTGTTGAGCCTTTCTCGGGGCTCCATTGGTTGTGGAAGGGGTTTCCCCTGATCGACATCCCTGACAAGAGAACTGATCCCTGCCATGGATTCCAAAGTCCTTGTGAGGAAGGAATTCCTAAGTTTTCCCCCTGTGCAGGAATAGTACCCTGCATAGAATTCTATTGTACATAACTAGGGTTGCCCCCGACCGAGACAACAGCTGATGAGAATGCGTTGTTACCAAACATGTAGAACAAAGAGAACAGTGTCGAACCTACCGACATGCTATAAGAAGGAATTCCTTGACTACCTACTCCAAACGAACTATATTTTATGTTTGACCCGATGGTGTGTTGGTGAGCACCACCGAACGAAGGGGACGAAGGAGGTATATGACCCCCTCCATAAGGGAAATCATTATAGGGAGCTGAAGTGCCCCCCATGGATCCTTGCAGAGGAGCGTTAGAGCTCCCTACCCCGAAACCTAAATTCTGTAGAGTGGAGTAGGAAAGGACAGAGTTCGAATCGAAGCCAGGCATCACGTATGAAAACAGAGGGCTTGTTTCACTTTGGGTGAAAGGAGCAGTGATCGCCTCCATAGACGGAATCAGACCATTTACCGAGGTAGAGGTAGTCAAGACCATGGTGGTCCAGACCAACGACGGTTGGTTAGGAAACATAACACCCCTCATGGTGACATCCGTAGAGGGAGTATGATAATTCCCTTAAGAAGTACCAGAATTTGTCTCCATCGTTGCTTGCGACACTACCTAACTCTTGTAAGGTTTAACCTATACGATGATGGGCATCGATAGATTAGTGATAAGAGGTTTATAAGGACCAAGAGATTCCACTCCAAGGTAAAAAATGGTTGGTTCCTTCAGAATCAAATGTTCTCCTCTCGAAGATGGGTCAGTCTCAGTTTCATGTGGCCCGATCGACTCAAAATACCCTTGCTGGTTTAGTATTCACCTTAGCAGTGGCGGGGGTGGCTCCAGATTAACTAGTGGCAGGCCAAGAATCCTTCGCGACCGGCGGAGCTCCTAATCCTCCATGGTTTGAGAAGATCAATGACACACTAGGTATTTCTATTAACATTAAAAACCATCACACACTAGAAAAATATCCTATGAGATAAGAGAAGTAGATCACTAGCTAGTAGGTAGAATAGTTACACCAACCAACACTAGAGAAACTTACCGGTGCAAGTGAAACTTGAATACAGAAGCACCCTCTGGTTATACTCTA
>ML797726.1:374791-385025 GCA_009831015.1 Picea engelmannii
GAGAAAATTTATTACTTATTGTATTCAACTTTATGATCAACTTAGGAGTCCAATTTCTCGAAGCCTCGGCTCCATATCTTCCAAGTTTCTCAGCTAGCCTCTCTAACCATTTATTCAAAATGATCAGAAATTCACCAAAGAAGATTTCGTGCGGATCTGTGAATGCATACCTTTGCAACCATTGTTCATCGCTAAGTCGTGGGTTCCTATTATGTTCTCTAGAAAATTATCATTTCTTCCTCTCTAACCATTTCATGATCTCTTCCTTATTCAACCTCCAAAACATTTCCCTCCATTACAGATACTGGTCCTGGAAATAGAACCATTTTTTAGCGTGTAGGGAAGACCCTAGGTTCATAGATAATTAACCAACAAAACCTTTAGAAACTGACCCTTTTGGCATCACCTACAAGCAAGTGAAGTCTCACCCAAGGCATCTAGAGGGGATGAAGGAACCAAGTTTCTATAGTGATGAGGGGAAGTGATGCATTCAACATGTTCTTAATAACCATCTACACATGTGCATAGTTTCTATTAGTTAACAATTACTTATCATGCAACATACCCTATGCGCTACATTACCTTACTTAACATTCATTCATTCATTAGTTACCTCAGTGTGCGACATTATAACAACATACTTTAGTGACATATTCATAAAACTAAGCCTTCAACATCATTGTGCAATATTAGTAACATATTCATAATACTAAACATTCAACAGATCTATGTTATCCATATCACACACATAACATCACATCACACATCAAGACACAAGTTTTAACATGGTTCACCCCAACTTGGGCTAGGTCCACAATGACTAAATTCCTATTCATTCATTCACAATTTCTATTACAGTTGTGGATTGCGCTATAAAACGATTAAACAATAAACATTACACAAACCTGCCTAGTCATTCTGCTGCAGTGCGAGCCTACCCCCGAAAACCTCAATCATAACATCCAAATACTTATCCAAAAACTCAACTCATCCATAATGCACAATAACCTTTCATTTTTCAAACCCCCTATCTACCCTGACCCTTTACATATTTATACATCAAAATAGGGCTAATCCTGTTACAAAATGTCCCAAAAATCCAACGGTCTATCACTGTTTTTCTCCTTTTACGCACAGCTATGTCTTAATTCCTCCTATCGCGCACTTTGAATCCTTAAAGTATGCTCTTCGTCATGCACTCTGGTCCATCTTCTATCTTCCTTTTATTCTTTGAATTGTTATGGCACAGATCCCAAAACTTATCAAAAACACCTATCCAACACTATACTTGTTGTCACAATTGAAACATATTCATTTTTCTCTTGTTTCATCCATTTGTTGAGGTGTCAACCTTTTCAGCTGAGGTACACTTGTCTTATGGACCCCAAAAAAATCTTTGCTTCCTGTGTATGCTCTAATGGTAAACTTTTTTGTAGCCTTATTTTTTACTTGAATATGACGATCAATTTGCATAGCTTCCATAATATTTGTAGGATATATTAAGAAAATCTCATGTTTAATGTCTTGTTTTAATCCACCCATGTAAAGCTTCCAACAAATGTTCATCACTTATTTCATCCACCCTTGTGGTGAGTATGTAAAAATTTTGAATTATAATATTGAAAATAACCTAAGTGCTTGATTATTGTTAATTGACTGAAGTAGTCATATTCCCACACTTTTCCATATGGTGCTTCTAAGCCTGTTGTAAATAAACCCATAGTATAATGATAAAGAGGGGCCTTCCTTTTAACTACCCATTCATACCAATGATATGGTTTTATCTCAAAGTTCAAGGTTGTTATGTGAATCATTTTCTTATCATCCATAATATTATGTAGTTCAAAATATTTCTTTATTTGGTTCACCGAGGTAAAGACCTATGTTGCATCAAACTTGTTTAATTCAATCTTGGGAAAGTTGAATTTAGGACCCCCACCATCATTAACTCCACTATTAGAATTAAATCCACTTGAAAATTGTTTATTTTCAGTAGGTTGTTCAACATGAATACTACCTTTATTTTCATGAGTTCCTTGAATTTTGATATTTCCTTTAGAGATACTCTCATCTAGAGCATGAAAGATCATGGAAGACATGGAATTTTGCAATTCCTTCATGGATTTTTGTATTTCTTCTTTAATGTCATTCTTATTTTCATCCATCTTCTTATCCATCTTATTTTCCATTTCATTCGTATTTATTTTCATCTCATTTTTATTCTCATTCATCTTCTTATCCATCTTATTTTCCATTTCATCCATATTTTTTTCGTAGTTTCATCTATATTATGTTCCATTTGTTCCCTATTGTCGGTGATCCTATTTTCCATCTGGTGATAAATCTCTTTGATTTCATCTTGATTTGTAGTTGAGCTCTCTGTAGGTTTAGCTGGTGAAGTAAATTTTGGAGAAACCTTTGGATTCATGTGAGAAAATAATAATTCTCCTCTTTTTCCTCTTTATCACAAATTTTCAATTACCAAAAATAGATCTTCCAATAAAATTTTATGTCAATTGTAAGTTACGTACCTTTTAATCATTGAATTTAGAGTGTGTCCTCTTGGTCGACCTTCATTTTGATGTATTTCTAAAATTTCAACCCTTCCGAGTCTAAAATTTTGGCTTGTAGTACTCTGAATTTTTTTCTCTACCATGCCATGGGTTTGAACACAATTTGATGTGCTAAGTGAAAGTTAGGGTACCTTTCCCTAACCTTGCTGATTTTTGGCCTTTCCAGGAGAGAAAAATTGTACATAATTCCATGTGTCCAATATTTAATACCTAATTCTAAAATTTCTATCATAAATACTATGGATTGTCCTCTTTCGAATGCAATAGGTCTCACAAAATTTGGATCCTTGTTTTAAGAAGATATGATTGTTTTACCAAAAACACTTGTTTGATACTAGTTATAGGACTAGTCAACAAATCCTATCTTCCACAAGGTATATCTCCAAACGTATAACAACCTAGAAGTTTAAATTTGAACCATGGGTACCTTGAGATGTATTCTAAATTACCTCCAATTTTTGTTGGCTGGAGCATCCCAAATTTTTTATAGAGAAAATGCCAAGATGACTCGCTTGAAGTAGCAAAACCCTGGGACCAATGCTCTGATACCAAATGTTATAATCCAACGCCTTAAAAATGATAAAAAATAAATGAATACAATCCACTTCTAGGGGAACACCTCATTTTATAATATTTCTAATTTAAAATACAATATAATATGAGATAAGATGATCCTAAGACTAGGTCTCCTTGGTATATATATCGGATACGAAGGGTACAATTATAATGAAAGGCTACCATGAAGGGTTCTAGTATACATACAATTATAATACTATAAATTTAATAATTAAATATCTCGGGCTTAATAAGGGATTTTACATATAAAATTGGGATTTGTCTAGGTCTTAACATAAACCAAATGGCATGACCTACCATTCATACAAACCTTGCCTTGTATTGAAGGTAGTCTTCAAGGTGACTTCTTCTTTGAAACATACCTAGTGGTATCCCGATTTGAGATCCAACTTGCTGAAGTACTTGACATGCTACAACTGGTATAACAAATCATTGATCCTGGGAAAAGGGTATTGATTATTGAGTGTAATCTTGTTCAAAGCTCTGTAATAGATACACATCCACCATGTCCCATCCTTTTGGGGTACTATAATGAAATGTGAACCATAAGGTGAGGTGCTTAGTCAAATCACTCCATTCTTCAATAACCATTGCAACTACTTCTTCACTTCATTTTCTTCAAGAATGAACTGTCTATACAACCCAATGTTCAGTAATGGGGAGTGTGTAAATAACTGTATTTCATGCTCCACTTTCTTCTTGAGTGGCAACCTTTTAGGCTCCTGGAATACTCCTATGTAATCTTGTAGACACTTCTCCAATTGATGTTTTTTCTTTTTAGTACACCCCTCTAGGGATGCCTTTACTCTTATGAATGCGTCCTCAATCTGATTTTTTCTTAAGAAAAGTAAAACATATTTCTTACTAGAACTAATCAACTTCTAGGCTTGGTTGACACTTACCATTGAGATATTTGACTTACGTTAATGTGCATTGATGATGCAGGACTTTCCATCCTTGATTATTTGATATTGGTTGGTTCTTTGCATGAATATTGCGTCCCTCATATACATGTAGAGGCCTCCAAACACTACTCCACATATATTAATGGGTACTACATACAATTCCACTTCAACAATAAAATAAACACTTACACCAAATTGAATCTTACATTGTTTTATTACCTTTATCTTTGCATCCTTGTTTACCCATCCCAATGGATATGAGCTAAGATGATCATGAACCTCCAATCCAAGCTTGTTGACTAGATCTTCTGCTATGAGATTAACCTATGAACCAGAGTCAAATAGGGTCTCTATCTTGGTCTTCTTGACCTGGATCATGATGTGGAAGAGTTTGGTCATCTCCTTTTCTTCCTGGTGATGAAGTCTACTCAGATTCACATCCTCCTGCATTGATGTGTAGAAAATATTCTAATTCACATTGAAGCTACTTTCAAATTGATTGCTCATATATGTGGCTAGAAGATTCTTTTTCTTTCCATCATTCTTGCGGTTCTTCGGGTTCAAATATGGATGTAGTTTCTATAACTTTTCCTCAATGCACCCATCAATATTGCAATGGTTACAATAGTTGCTAGGATCTTTACACTGATATGCAGTGGCTATAATCTTCTTATCCTTTTCCCCTTTCCACTTATTCTTCCCCTACTTTGAATCTTCCTAGTGCTCTTTCTACTTGAAACCACTTGGCTACCCTTTCTTGTGGCCTATGTTTTCCAAATATTTTGCTTGTACACATGCCTCTTGCACTATCCTTGGATTGAAAATAATCACTTGCTTTTGTAGATGGCTTTGCAGACCCCCTAGATTCTTAAGGAGTACATCTAGGTTCTTGGGAAAGATACCCAGCATGATGACCATCCTTTTGAACTCATTGGTGTACTCTTGTAAACTCTACCCTTGCTTCTAGTTGAAGTAGTGCCACTGAATCCATTGGTCCTCTACATGCCTAATAGGGTAGAATTGGGACTTGATGATTATTTTAAAGTACTCCCACCTAGTTACTAGTGGATCACCCTCTAGCCTATTTCTGTATGGATATCCTACTAGGTTAAAGCATGGCCCTATAACTTCAATCTGGAAAATGATATATTTTTTCCTTCATCTATATGGTGAATGCTAAAATAAACTTATATTTGTTGCAACCAATGATTCAATTTGAATGCATCGATCTCACCTTGCTATGGATTTATGTCCACTTTTGCTTCCATATTGAATAAATATTATGAAGGGTTTGTGGTATTGGAACTCGACTACTCTTTCTCGAGTTCTTTCCACGAATCCTTTTTTAGGTCTTCATTATCCCTGATTTCCCATCTGATATGATCTCTGAGTTTGAGCCTTCAACTTCTCAAAACAGTCCAAGTTTGATTACTAAAGACATGAGGAGGGACATATTACGAAATATGTTAGTGACTTGCTCTTCTAGCCTCATAAATCTCTTCTCTACCGGATCTCAAGGGTTGTTATGAACTGAGTCATCGGCCATGGCTAGGTTTTTGCAAATTTCTCCTTAAACTGATCCCTAAATCCTTGAAAATTCCCACAAGTACCCCAAAGAAACTTCTTTGATACCAATATGATCTGTAAATGTTTGTGGATATTCCACTGGACAGTTCATCACAACATATCTAATAAAATACTATTAAAATATTTACTGTGAAGGTTAATTTCCTTTAGATCTCATATTCTTTAATTACTCATTTTCTGCTTAAAATGTATGAAATACTTGAAATACAAAAAATAAAGAACATAAATAAATACTCACACACCATCCACAAATAGACACAAGATATAACCTAGGAAACCCAATATGGGAGAAAAACCAGCTAGAAGGTGAGGCCACTCTGCTCTCTTTTCTTCAAATGCAAGTACAAAGAAAGATGCACTCTCTGTCGAGTTGTCTTTGACACTATGACTTGTATGGATACTATAGAATCTCTCCTCCTCTATCATGCTCTCAAAATACCACTCCTAGGTGATTTTATCAACTATGGAACAAATACAATGATAAAGAATGGAACCCCTTCTCCTCCTAGTGGCCCAGTATTTAACATTTCCCAATAGCCATCTAGGGGTAGGGTTTTGACTTTATTGACCATCAATTGTGATAAAATTATGGACCTTATAGAATCTTCTTGAAATTCCATACATGGCTAGCCTCATATGCATGAGTAATGGAGGCTAATGTGGCATCCGCTCATACCATGGTGGTCAACAAAGTAGGTCAACTTGCGAGAGGCATAACGTTTGCATACAAGCTTTGATTGATGTGATGTTTGCATTGTTGGAAAGGTATCGATATGTAGAATAGTGTCAAGGGGTGATCCAGGGGATCAAATTTTGCTCAAAATTCAAAGGGCTCAAAATCACTTCAAATTGAACAGGTGCGTAGGCCTCGTCGTCACGAACCCAACGCAACTCGAACAGGTTCAAATGGACATCGGATGAGTGAGATATCACATTCTGTTCAAATTGTCAAACATGCAAAAAAAACTTGTTGACTATACAATCCGTATAGTTGCTGACGTGGTAGGGTCGTACGCTAACGTGGCAGGGTTGTATGCTGACATGGTAGGTGCTGAGTTGGCAGACAGTTGGTAGTTGTGAGGTCGAATCATATCTCAACATGTGGCACATTTTTGACAAGTGGGAAGGTGCCACATGGCCCAGACATGGGCTGCCATGTGGCACCTTATTTGATTGGTTGTTTAAAATTATATGGAGTTCGTGGGGATCGAACCCCAGACCTCCCACAAAGGTAGGAGCGCCTTCACACAGCGTGGGCTACCAATATGACGCAGCTACACCCCTTGCCTCGGAAAAAGGCCTTTGCGCTGACCTCCCAGTCTTTAAGGATCATTCAAAATTCACCCTCGAGCTGAAGTGGCTCCTTCAATTCTCCCCTAGAATCTTTATTTAAATTTGACCCACAGGTATTTTTCGGCACCTTACAGCCTTTAGGCCTGATCCCTCCTCCGTTCACAACAAAAAGTCACTATCGGGTTTTGGGGTTTTCAAAATCCCGATGTCATGACCCTTTGGTTCCCGATTTCCCGATCTTCGCTTTCCCGATGTGCTACCTTTGCGCTTTAGCCCCTCCTAGATATGCCCTAGTCATGTGGCCTACCTTGATATGACTGCAGTCATACCTTTTATCAGGATTCGGGGTTTCGAATGTCGAGATGCACTAAACCTCTTGTCCACGGAATCCTCGATTTCCCGATGCTTGAATTTCGATGGATGACTTTTCCTTTAGAGAAATTTCCCGAAAGCTTCGATCTCGGCCACGCGTCCTCAAGGATGGACGGTCCTCGCCACTTCAGGATTTTCACCGTGTAAATTCCCGATGCCTCGTTATGTTGAGATGACATCAGCAAGGTCCCACACGGAACTCTCCTCTTTTTCAAAAAACAGGAATTCGCGATTCCGAACTGCAAGTTCTCCAGGACTCACGAAATGTCGATCCTCGACTTTCTTCGGATTTTTGACACGTGTCCCAAGTGGATGGACGGTTCAGATTTACCCTCGAGGTTTCACCAACTGCCAAGCCAAACCACTTGCTTGTATGAGTCTCGATGATTGAAATGTCGATGGGCTTCTGATCTCGTCCACGTGTCCCAACTGATGGACAACTCCGATCGTTTACGGGGTTTCCAACAGGAAATTTCAGGATCTCTTGCTCACAGAACCTCCAATTTGTCGAATCCCGAAACTCCGATGGAGCCTTCCCTTTCGGGATTTTCCTGAGATCTTATATCTTCGCCACATGTCCCCTCGAGATGGGCGGTCCTAATTCAACCTTGAGATTTCAAGACTTTTGATGCCCTGATGACACAAGTTCTTTGTCAACTTAAAACCCCAGTCGTCGAATTGTCGATGGGCTCTCGATGATTGCCACCTATCTCCTCAATATGGATGGCTCAGATTGATTCTGGGATTTTCACTCTGAAAATTCCTGATCACTTGTCCTCGTGATTCCTGATTTCACGAATGCCAAAATTCCGATGGCCACGCCTCTCATCGAAACTTTCCTCCTCTCATTCATGATGTTTAGGCTTTGTGCAACTCCTAGTCAATCCAAGGGCTGAAGGGTGTCTATATGAAGATCCGACGGTCCACAATCTCCTGATCTTGAACTCCAGATGCTACCGTAACCTCCTCGTTTCTCTGGCAGATATGACGGCTAACGATATTTCGCAAATCCTCCCCACATATTCCTAACCGTCGATCTCTTCCCTTTGACGATTTCTACAAAAGAAACCAAGGATTCTTCCCTGGACTTATCCACTTGCACTACAAACTTCCGATGCCCCTAAATAGTTTTCAAAGGATTTACTCCTCCTGAGCTTCTCACAACTTTGAGCCTCAAAGAGGATCTTTGCATGCACTCCTTGCGACAACTCCCAGACACTTCCAAGTGCTAATCACCTTTGACACCGCGCACTCCTGCAACATCAGTCTCTCACACCTTACTCAGGTTCGCAACCCTGAGACTTTACTTTGCCTGCGCACTCCTTGCATAGCTCCTGTGCCTATCTGCACTCTGAGGGAATGAGAACAACCGCTACCTCTCCTGAGATTTCAGAGACAACCCTCTGAACCCCTTGTCGACGCACTCCTTGCGGACAATTCAACTGCACTCCTTGCAGGAATCTTGCTCAGACAGAGAAGCAATTGAAACTCATTCTCCTTACTCTTCATCTCTCAAATTCCAAATATTCAACAGGAAATCATTCATACATAGCATAAAATCAATTTCATGACAGAAAGAGAAAAACATTCAAAAGCATAACATTTGAAGATGCATACACAGAGAATATACGAACACCATGAATCTGAATCACAACTTCTTTGTATTAATTCAGAACTTTTGTACATGGAGTCTGCTTCCCAGCTCTCTGCTTCTCTCCTATGCTCTTCAATGCTTCTAACTCTGATAATGTTACAATGCACAATGAGGGTGTCTATATCTTGTTTCCCTCTTGCACTCTACAACTGTCTAATCTAGAATTAAATTCTATCTACCTGCATAAATGACTTCTACCTACTATGGACAAGAGAGGATCGCTCAAGGTCCTTTACAATACATAATTATGCCTCTCCTTAACTATCACATTTAAGTTTGGCGCATCCACTCTTGAAAAGTTTTAAACAATTTAACATATGCTCAAAATGTGTGGCGCTTGCCCCCATGCTCGCTTGATGTTGACAATGCTCCTGCATCATACTCCCTCGCTTGAAAAATTTCATGGGCTCCTGTCCATGATCTCTTGCACGGTCTGTCCATGCTTATGAATCTCTGATTCATTCTCCCAGCTGGCATCTTCAACTAGATGGCCCTTCCACTTGACCAAATATTCGAAGTATTCTTTCCTTCTGGTCTTCTTGCCAATTCTTTTGTCTAGTATGCTTTCCATCTGTGGCATCTTTGCAACTGGCATCTTCTTTTTCCACTGAACCTCTGACTGTTCATCACTTGTTCCTGCTTCCTTAGCTTTGTATGGGTACAAATATGAGACATTGAATATCGGAGAAATTCCGATCCCATCGGGTAATTCAATCTCATAAGCATTTGCCCCAAATTTCTTCAAGACCCTACATGGCCCGATTTTCTTCATCTTTAGTTTGTTATATGTCCCTCTCGAAAACCTTTCCTTTCTCAGATGTGCCAAAATCAAATCACCAACTTCAAACTGAAGTTGTCTTCTATGTTGATCTGCTCTACGCTTGTACTCTTGATTTGAACTCTGCAATCGCTCCTTCACCTGGCTGTGAAGTTCCTTCATCGCTTCTGCGAAATCTTCTGCACTAGCACTCCTAGTCACAGTTTGTTTTGAATCCCTCATTTCAAAAATTCCTCTCAGCTGCACGCCATAGACAATCTGAAATGGACTCTACCTTGTGCTTCTATTTACTGAATCATTATAAGCTAACTCTGCCTGTGGTAATACGTTGTCCCAATGGTTGTGGTGTTCCGTCACCAGGCTCCTCAACAAGTCTCCCAGACTTATGTTCACTACTTCTGTCTGTCCATCCGTTTGAGGATGATAAGATGAACTAAAAGAAAAGTTAGTTCCCATCTTCTTCCATAAGGTCCTCCAGAAGTGCCCTATGAACCTC
>ML797726.1:397311-424531 GCA_009831015.1 Picea engelmannii
AGGGGATCAAATTTTGCTCAAAATTCAAAGTGCCCAGAATCACTTCAAATCAAACAGGTGTGTAGGCCTCGTTGTCATGAACCAAACGCAACTTGAACGGGTTCAAACGGACATCAGATGAGTGAGATATCGCGTTCTGTTCAAATGGTCAAATAGGCAAAAAAGCAATGTTGACTGTACAGTCCGTACAGTTGCTAACGTGGCAGGGCCGTACACTGATGTGGCAGGTGATGAGTTGAAAAACGGTTGGTAGTTGTGAGGTTGAATCATATCTCGACACGTGGCACATTTTTTACAAGTGGGAAGGTGCCACATGGCCCAGACATGGGATGCCATGTGGCAGCGTATTTGATTGGTTGTTTAAAATTATATGGATTTTGTGGGGATTGAACCCCATACCTCCCACCAAGGTAGGAGCACCTTCACACGGCGTGGGCTACCAATAGCCCACGCATTAGTTCTTATTATATATATGGGTTTAAATATATTTGAGTTTGAACTGGTGTATATTCCGGTCTGTGGTCGGGCTAGTGCTTAGCCCCAGCCCACGTTTGTGTTGTTAATACATATGACCGACGGTTAAAACATTGCGCGGGAGTTTAAAATTTCAAACGATTTAATCCATGCGCTGACACTTGTCGGTTGTTCATTCGATTTTGGACTTAGCCCTTTTGTGTGCAGGGGGGCGCGGTCACATGACCCATACGTCCAATGCCTTTGCGGTTAGGGGGATAGGTTCCCTAACCGTTCTACAATTGCGCGTGTGTTGCGGTTATGTGCCCGATGCTAGGTTTAAGCATGAAAAAACACGCAGAGGCTAGGTTGGACACACAGAGGTGCAATTTGGCGATCTAGAGACAACAAGTTTGAAGGAGAACTTCCAGGAAGCCTATCTTCTTCACTTTTGGCCAAATCAAGCGCCGAAAAAGCCCAGCTATGGGTTTTTGGATGTTCTGAAGCCATTGGAGCCATCTATTTGATATTTTGAGCATTGTAAAGCACATATTTTAGCATTTTGAGAAAATAATATAAAGATCCATTGGAAGTTGGACTAGGAGATGTAGCCCAAGAGAGGGGTGAACTCCTTTATCATTTGTTGTGTTATGTGTTTACTGTTCACTAAATTTGCTGGATATTATTGCATCTTGAATGTGTATTTTTCTCTGAAATTTGTGTTTGCAAATTGATCATTTTGCATAAGCACACTTAAATAAAATTTTGCAAATATTTTCAAGAATACAAGCCTTTATCATTTTCAGATCAAGGGGTTAGATCTAAACATAGGAAATTTTTTACCCCCAAAAAATGTCATTTGATGCCTCAAAATGGCTTCAGAAGGCTTTAAACCCCAATTTTTTGAACTAGAATCTGCCCTTAAAATGACCATGCAAGTTGATTCTTCCAATTTTTTCCACTCCAAAAGCATTAATAGATGATAATAGATGGGAGGAGATAATAGATGATAACATATAATATGTGTTCATTTATTATTTTTCCCCACCATTACATTAAGTGATAATATGTCTTCCTCTATTATCTCTTCCACCTCCACATTACAATTTATTTACCATTCAAAACTATAAATCTCATATAATTTTTTCAATGAACAAAAATCACTATAACATTTAAATATATTATATGCATAAAAAGATCTAAATCATATATACGATCTACGCTCTTGAGAAAAGTTCCACAATCGAAGTTTTTAGCAGTCAAATCCCTAGAAGTGCAAACATTTCCTCCAATTTTAATCTAAGATGCCAAGTGTCAACTCCATATTAAGAATTGAAGGAATTACACATCTCTATCATATTAAAAAGTAAAAAGCACTTATTTATAGAATAAGAAAGTTTTTACTTTCAATTATTTTGTATCATTCTAGATCAAGTTGATATAAAATTATTTTACTTGAGGTGGACATTGAAATATTTGTTTTATTTATAGTTCACATTAAATATTTTTTTGTTATTAATAATTTTTTTTAAATGCCACTTTCTAAATTTCATATTGAAAACGGAAAGAATTACACTATCTCTTTCATATTGAAAATGTAGAAAAAACTTTTCAACACAATTATATTATGATATAAACTTTAAAAAATCAAATAAAAAGTTATTTTATAATCAATCATATAAGCAAATAAATATAAAGGCTTTGACTTTTCTTTCTACTAAAAAGCTTCACTTCTAATGAACTTTGAATAAACTCCTAGATAAGGATTTACTTTAAAGAAAATCAGTCCACAAATTTATGAGCCTTCTTATTTATGACGATTATGATCGTGTTCTGACCCTCATATTTGATGTTAACGCGCTGCTCCCCTGACATATACGGCGCCTTAGATTCAAAACTTATTTTCGCTGGAACTACACATGGGAACAGAAAAGCTTAATTCTATTTCTTTTGTAGTTTTTAGTGACAATTTGCTTTCAAGTCTGATTGAAAGTTCTGATATCTAGAAGGGGATTATCTTTGCCTGTTATATTTTCTTGTATTCTCAAAGAGGTCTTTTCCTATACTCTGTTTTAATAATTACAATTCATTTCAATTAAATAAATCAGGTCGTGGTTATTTGTATGTTAAAATATATAATATTTTAAGTAATAAGGTTTTTATGTTTTTTTTATATTATATTATATTAATATTAACAAAATGTTTGTATATTTATAGTTGTTGAGTTGTAAAGTAATAAGGTTTTTATGGTTTTTTTTATATAATAATAATAATAATCTATTTTTAAGGTTACTGTCAAGCCACATCAAATTGGTGTATCAGATTACTTTGTTTGTGGGACAAGGGATTCCTCTCCACCCAATAATTTGATTGGTAAATTCTAAGGAGGTATACATACCTTAACTCCTTTTGGATTTGAACTTGTGACCTCTTAAGAGGAAACAAATGTTCTTAATCATTAAGCTCACTCAAGCTGTTATTAATTATATATTATATTGTTATTAATATTACCAAAACATTAGTGCACTTTTTTCTTTTACATATTTATAATTGTTGTATTTTGAATTTTGATTTTATGTATTAATCATCATCATCGATATATATTAAAAATATATATATCTAAACAACTTCCTTTAAAATTAAATTCAACAAACACATTTTTGTTAAAAAACTAAAACTAAATATATATATTTAGGCATTAGTAATATATATATATATATATATATATATATATATATATATAATTTAACAAGTATTTTTCAAAAAAATAAAATAAATAAACATTAATAATATTTATTAAAATTTGTTACCCACCAACTACATAACACTCTATATATCTACCATATTTTTGTTTAAAAACTAAAACTAAATATATATATATATATATATATATATATATATATAAAAAAAAAAAATTTAGCAACATGTATTTTTCTTAAAAAATAAATAAATAAACATTAATAATATTTATTAAAATTTGTTACCCACTATGTATGTTTTTATTTAGAAAATATGTGATACCTCACCCACCTATAACATAACCTAATCATTCTCTATATGTATTCCCTTCACATCATCTTTATGTACTACATTGACATCCCACATACTATTATTATTAATCCTTTCTTTCTACATGCATTCTACACAACCATGCTTAGCATTCCTTGTATTCTAACGCATATTCTCTATGTTATCTTTTGTGTTGTATCTTATTTAGTTGTACAACCATGCTTAGCATTCCTTCTATGCTAACACATATTCTCTACGTTATCTCTTGTGTTGTATTTTATCTTATTATACTCTACCAGATATATTGCATGCCTTTATTATTGATTTCCCTTTTGTTATTAATTTACATCTAGCATCATGATTCATGTTTATAAAGCATTGATATGTAAATTTTAAATTTTAGGTGGGATAAGCAACTTTATTTATTTTATTTTAAATATTTTTTAAAATAGTATAGAAAAATGAAATACATAATTAAAAATGTTTTATATTTTAACCAAAATGATCACTGACATGACATAAAGATGTTAAATTTTGGTTAAATCATTGAGGAATACAAGAGCAGGTCATCATGAAGAATATCCATAATATTACAAATATTATCACTTCTAAATTTAAGGAGAATATGTGTTGTGATAAAGAATTAGTGGATAAAAGGAAATTAGGATATTACATAAAGGTGGTAAACCCTAATTCAGAAGATAAAAATTAGTTTTGAAAAGTGCAAAGAAGAAAATCAACATTGCTAAAATAAGAACAAACTCTCATGAGCTAAATAGTGAAACTCTGCCTTGGACAACTCCCAAAACACGCCATGGGGTGAGAGAATCTGCCACCTTTGTGACACTAAGATGAAAAACATTTCCTCTTGGATTTCCCATATTAGATCCCAATTTAAAGATATTTTCCACATTACCGACCTTCCTAACCTCCTAAGTGATCAAAACTATGGTGATCCTGGAATGCTTCTATCAATGCTTTTTGTGCATAGAAATACAATTTGAAAGAAATTGAAGTAATCCCTTTCCACCAATTGGTCTCACTGTTGCATCATCATCATCTTCTTCTTCTTTTTCTAAATCTTTAATTTATCTATTTTTCATGTTTTCTTCATCATCATCTTCTTCTTCTTTTTCTAAGTCTTTAATTTATCTATTTTTCAGTTGTAGTCCTCGTAGTCGTCATCATTATCACTTTGTTTATCCAAGGATGGTTTTCTTAGAGAGAAGGAATTTATCACTATCACACATTATGAAGTGGAAGAAGAAGAGAAAAGCATCACTATTTGAGGAGAATAAATAGAAAGGGTGGAAACTAATATAAGGGATGGCTACCCGATATATATAAGGGTTGATGATGTATGTGCCCCCACCACCACCATCTCCCTGACATCAATATTTATACAAAATTTCTCCATATACATAAAGTATTCATACTTCTACGAAAAACAACAATAAAAAAAACATTTACATCTAATTGGCAAACCCCACATAAATGCCAAGCTACCATCGTCATCATTCTTAAATTACATAATTGAAATGCAAATGTTCTACCTAAAACATTGTACATTTTCGAACTACATATATAAAAGATTCCAAATAAAAATCCATCATCATTCTTAAATTACATAATTGAAATGAAATTTTTTTACCTTAAACATTGCACATTTTCAAATTACACATTTATAAAATTCCAAATAAAAATCTCTGACTTCATTGTTTATACAAGATTTCCCCGAGATACATAAAGTACTCATGCTTTCTATGAAAACATTTAAAGGCGAATCCCACATGAGGTGGGAGATGTCCGGTTCCTGAAACAAATACCTGAAGTTCCCCACAGAAGAGTTTTGATCAAAGGCTTTAGTCAATGCAAACATCAGAAGACATGCATTTGCATTGATAAACCCATAATCATAACAATGGCGACAGTAGCTGCTCTAATTTAAACTATTGGGCTGAAGGGTGTCGTTCATTGTAAGCCACTCACGCAATCAACGATTTATTCACACACACATATATATATATATATATATATATCATTCAGGCTGCTTCTTTCATGGCAGACTATTTCTAGATGTTTTCAAATGGGAGTCTTCTGGGCACCCTGCAGCACTTCTTTTTCCTAACCATGCTATGATGTCTGAGAATACCAATTCTATGCTTTCTGGAGGTTCTCCATATGTCAATCCATGCCACATATTGGGATACAGTTTCAGCGTCTTGTCTAAGCTTTTGGAAGAAGCATACAGTAATTTGCTCACAGATGAGTCTGTTACTTTATCGTCTTCTCCATGAAGAACCAAAAATGGCAACCTCACCTGCACAATATAATTCATTAAGAACATGGTAACCTTTATATATACAAAAAAAAAAAACCTCTGAAAGGAAGCCCCGATAACGTGAGATACATTGAATAAAGTGTTCGAATTCGGTACCTCGTCCAGTCGTTTCTCTATGTCCAAACTTGTCATTAGTAACTCGAAAGCAGTCTTTAGACGAGGTCTTCCTCGATAAACATATGGATTTGCCCCAATCTGTGTTTAGGTACAAGGAAAACACGAGGATGCAGCAACTGTATACACACTGGATATTGCTAGTAGGAATGAAATGATGTCCAGATTTCTTACCTCTGTTCTCTTATTTGGGTCCTTAATGGCCATCTCTGAAATGTCCTGCGTGGGCATAAGCTTCCACGTAGGGATTATGGCAGTTAGCGTCCGCAATATGCTGAGAACCAGAGGGCGAGGTATTAATTCCTCGGTTATCTGTAGTAAGTATAAACGCGGTGAGTATCCATATAAAACCCTTGACAGTCATCTCCAAACTACTAGAGCCCGTTTCTCCCTAGAGRTTTTTTTCAAAAGAAATCTGTTGAGCTKATTACAGCGTGTGATCTAGCAGAGATATCCAATAAAGACGTGACAGAGACAGCTAGTTTGAATATCAAACTTTAAAAATTTWAATTATAWATAAAACAAATTTTACAATCTCTCCATACTCTAGAAAGCATATTTCATTGCAAGGAGAGTTATGYGAATTATTTATAATTTATACTTTGCACATTTGGGCAAGAAGCACAMCATCACTCCAATAGTTAGGCTGTGTATGGATGTGTGTATGGATGAAAAGTKTCATGTAYRATGAAAAAGTGCCAGAGCAARTAAGATTTGAAATTCTTTAAATTATAATATATATATTTATAATCTATTYTTAAGGTCACMSTTAAGTTAGATATTAAATTGGTGTATAAGATCTTYTCACARAAARATTTGATTGGTTAAGTCTACGGATGTATACATACCCTACCTCTTTGGATTTTTTTGGATTTGAACTTATGACATAAACTTTACAATCACTTTATTCTGAATTGTATGTAGATTTTCAGTAAAAGAACAGTAGCYAGGAAACCCAAATCTGAAATCAACATATTMTATATTCATTCATGGTATTACATTGTTTACAATACAATATACATATAGGAGTTAGAGGCATCCAAAACCCTAACCCAATGACCTGGATTAGTCAACAACCCTAATTCCTTAACMGTATATAGAAAACCATCTGCAAAAAAACCATCACTCCAAAAAACATATCTCAATGCAACTAAAACTATGTAAATTAATTTTAATCTATACCTTACACATAGGGGCAATCTGCAAARAAACCATCACTCCAAAAAACATATCTCAATGCAACTAAAACTATGTAAATTAATTTTAATCTATACCTTACACATAGGGGCAACCAGCACCGCACCACTCCAATAGTTAGGCTGCTTTCGMTGGATGAGWAGTGCYACAGCTCCTCCCATTGATTCGCCATAAAGGAACCTCGCTTTCKCCCTATACTCAACGCGCTCTGCAATGTAATTTTCCATAATGTCTTCTTACTATGAACAGCTACAGGTCTCATATAGTTTTCACAGTGGACACAAATCACCATAACATTTAAATATATTGCATGCATAAAAGATCCCAATTATACATACCAGCAACGCTCTTGAAAAATGTTGCACAATCATTTACAATATCTTCGAAGCTTTTTATGTAACAACGTATTCCATCAGATTTGCCATGTCCTTCGTAATCTATACCAAATACTGCATAACCGGCCTTGGCAAGCCTGACTCCTGTGTCTGCGAATAGGGTCTCAATTGGGTTATTAGATTTCTAAGATAAAATAATAAGAAAATTTAGTCAATAAACTCCCAAATATTGTTGATTAACTATCATCCTGTTCATATTCTTTTATAGTACATGGATCCAGCATAACCATGAACAGTCACAGTCTAAGTACCTTCCATGAAAACGCTGCACTCTGTGCCATAGCCTACATTGAAAACAAATTACACTTATATAAACATGAAATTTTGAATTACACTTATATAAACATGAAATTTTGAATAAGTATAGTAAATTTAATAAATATAGAGTTTAATAGTAAAGAACATGTATTTCATAGTGGCTCTGTCATATCCTAAGATTACAGAAGAAGAAAAAATTACAATATGTCATGCTCACCGTGACAGAGGCATATAAGGGCTTTTGCTTCCCTATCTGCTGGTGCCCATCTGCAAGTAAAAAGCTTCACTCCCAGGGAACTTTGAATAAACTCCTGCAAAAGGAAAATAATATCAGTCCACAAATTATTATGTTGA
This sequence comes from Picea engelmannii, assembly GCA_009831015.1. Lineage (NCBI taxonomy): Eukaryota > Viridiplantae > Streptophyta > Pinopsida > Pinales > Pinaceae > Picea > Picea engelmannii. The sequence goes on from ML797726.1 coordinate 405,433, forward strand.
TTATGGTAGCGCTCTGTGATTCACCTCTTCATATTTGACATTAATGAGCTGCTCCCCTGACATGTATGGCGCCTGAAAAAAAAAAAGCCAGTAGATTCAGATACTTTTTTAAAGCTTAAAGTACACATGGGAACAGCCTTGGGAAAACAGAAAAGGGTAATTCTACTTCTTAATAAGGAATCCATTTAAAATTGATTTTCTTCTCAATCCTTATCAATGTGATAAGGATGCATATATTATTGGATCCATAGCGTCTGAACTCTCTATCTCCTCAATATAGACTGTGTTTCTACTTACTGCAAGCTTACATATAAACATATTTTTTACCATACCAACTACTGTAGAGGAACAGTTCAGATCGCTCCGAAGAGTCTAAGGTCGATCCAGCAGAAAACTGCACGAAAAATCTTCTGCAACCCAGCAATGGCCAACGTCTATCTCTGATAACAGTCCTCGACTTCGTTACTGATAAACGAAGATTCCAGTAAGAGGGTATATAGGAAGCCGCTGTTGGAAGAAGAAATCGGATAGCAGCCCTTCTCCGTAGTTAAATCAATTCGAGGCGTTGCAATCGCGATTTTCGACAGTTCCACGAGACCTAATAAGTTCCTCCAAATATCAGGGAATCCAGAGGCGGTTAGCAGCAAACATAAACAAAATTTAAATTACACTAGCCAATCGTCCAATGTTTTGCCTTACTAACGCCAAAAGATCTTAGATGAGACTTTGTTTTACTCATGGATATCGGGCATCCTCATTAAGGACTTTATCTGGTGTACTTGGCATCTTCAATACGATTTCTTTCAACCTGCCCACACCTTTGGGGAATTGGTGGGTCAGTGGGTAGCATTCATTTTTTAATATCTTTTCTGGTTTGAAGGAGAGCTTTCTCATGGTTTTGACTTTTTCGGCACTTGATAATGCATGCAAAACTGTCACCAATGTCAAATAATCCGCATCTGTCAAATCTTTTGACTTTCATGTTCTGCACTTGACCCATGCAAAACTGACACCAATCTCAAACAATCCTCATTTGTCAAACCATCAGTAATTTTGGGAGGCATTTAATAAAGAGAATGATCCTCACTTACTCTATGCATAGATCATTGGCATTTATTTAATCACTTGTAATATTGAAATCTCCGAGTGTGCCCAATCGAATTTTGCGATTGTGAACCTCTTGAGGACGTGTGGCACTGTGATGTTTTTCGATTGTGCACTTCTTGAGGACATGCGGCACCGCGATGTTTCTCGCTTGGTTGCTTGGCAACCTTAAGGACACTTCGTCCGGACTACCCCTCTTTGCCTAGAGTATACCCATACTCCGTTCTAGGCTACCGACGAGTCATACTCCTACCCTAGTGTAACTCTTGTAAACTTAGAGAATTTGTTAACCATTTAACACATGGTCATATATAAACATACATCCATGAACATGGGAAGCCAAGAGAACAACAATGGAACAAATGAAAGACATACACAAATATATTGTAGGCGTCACAAACTATGCCTAATACCCGACTAAGTCTTTGTTATTGCGAAACAATTACAATATGAGCACTATCGGCTCAGTTTACAACTTGGCAGAGTCACATGACTCACCTCACCTCACCAACACACTCATACAAAGATTCGTCACACTAAGACTCTTCGTCGCAACCGTCTCCACAACCTCCTACAATTCACCTCAGACGTGCCATCAACTGCATACTTGTTGCCTCTTCGTTTCCACAGGCTTCACATATTTCGGTTTTCCCTCACACATGCCTCCAACAGACCTGTGTTTTCATACTTTCCCAAAATCAACCCAAACGGAGGTTGGCCAACTTTGTCCATCGAATCCACCTCAAGACAACACAAGTCCTCACATGTGGAGTGACATGGCTCCTTGAGGGAACTCACTCCTCTTTGTCTAGCCCTACCTCAAAATCGCAAAGCTCTTCTTTCTCTCCCTATCTTCCAAATCTCCTTCCTTGGTTGTGCACCCTTGTTCTCTTATAGGGACTTCAAAGGTCACCATCGTGAATCGTCACATCCTTTGGGGATGTCGTGTCCCTTCATGAACCCATGTGTCCAAACGAATCATCGTGCCCCTTCGTGGACCTGGTCACCCAAACGAATTGTTGCACCCCTTCGTGGACCTGGTTGCCTGAATGAACCCGTACTTTAATCAATTGTCATGCCCCTTGGGACCGACGTGCCCAACCTTGGTGCACCCTCATATTGGTGCACCCCAATTTCTTTGTTGCTTCATACTTGGGCAAGCCCCTTGGTGCATTCACATGCCCAAGGAATCCACTTTCCCAACTTGGGTGCCGAAGCAACCCCAAGTTTCGTCTCCTTGAGGACTTGGGCGAGGGTCTCCACGCCCATCTAGCCAAAGACTTTACATCCTCTCCCACCTCAAGTCTTTTTCATCCTTACCAACATCCACAAAATCTATGATCTCCAAGTCTTCAACTAAACTCATGCCTTGACTACAACTAAGCATGCTAGAAACCCCAAGTTTCATGCCAACCGGAAACCCCAAATTCTGCCAAAGTGGAAACCCTGAGTTTCCCTACGAAGTGGAAACACCAAATTTTCACAAACCAAACTATATTGCACCCAACTCCACACAATCTGTTGCCTGAGTCAATATGGTCACTTCATCCAACTCCAAGGATGAAAGTCACCCAACTCTACTCCCATATCTTGCTACGATGATGTTTCCTTGCTACTGTTTGATTCTATTTTTGTTGTTGTCATTTCCTGCTACAACGGACTACTTCCCACTTTACTTCAAAATTTCTCCTAAGTGTTGAACTCCTCATGACTCACTATTGAGATCATACTTCAACCAACTCTACCATCTCTACGCACATTACGTGTCTAAAGTCTTGTACTAGTCGGGGGATCAATCCACGATCAATCCAACTGTTGTGTCCAAGTCTTGAGATGTGCCTCCCCATTCCTGAACTTAGTATTTTTTGTTGCATCTCTGTTACTCTGTCCAACTCCAAAGACTAAGGCAAGTGTCCACTATTTCCTCACTACTGCTTCCATCATCTGATCTTCATCAAGGAGATCATCCACAATGTCTAAGTTTTTCACTTTGAACCTACTAGCACGTTTGTACTCTTGACCCCTTTGTTATGATGTTGCTCTCACCCAAGCCGTAAACTAGTTCAATGGCCAGTCCAACCGTCACACTCCTTGAGACTGCACACCCTAATGTACAAACAAGTGACTTCCTTTCAAAATTTGGTCCTTTGGCACAACCCTTAGACCAAGGCAAGGTCACCCCTCACCTTGCTACATTATGAAGTCACTTTGAAACAAAGTCTTTTGCGGCAAATTTACTCCACTATGCACCTCATGGCACAGTTAGCCAATATTTGTACCATGAACTGCACATCTAGACTACCTTTGCCCCACTAATTCATCACCTATCCATGTTGTTGCATCTACTACTCTATGCCTTGGAATCGTTAGGCTTCACCCTCAACCATTCTGCCCAAAGTAAGAGAAACACCCAGATCCAAGTAATCTCTTCATGTTGCAATCTGTTTGTTCGCACAATTCTACAAACGAATGCAAGTCTTCAACTCATCTCCTTTCGTCAATTTACCTCTTTGCAACTCAACATCTGCGATGAGTGTGGCCAACATGCTCTCACTCCTCAAACATCCCAACGAATTGTCCAAAGTGCTCCAAGTAGAATGAGTCACCTCAAAGAACTCTCATGCCTTACGCATGTTCAAACCAATACTCGGCCAATCTCAACCAACAACCCCCTTTGGATCTCTAAGTCATCGCACAATCATCTGCAAGTCACCAAGGTCCACTCAGCCTCATCCAATGTCCCATACCAAAGGAGAGAGAACACCACCCGGGTGACTTGGTCTGCATTCTGCACATTCAGGTTGATTTCCAATAGTTCTTGGTTGACTCCCTTGCTGATTCCATCTGTCTCCTAGAACGAAACTACTTTGAACCTCCTACAAGAGTTCAAAATATGGCACTATCGTCGCAACTATCAAGTCATCGCATGACCCAAAAAAATTGGCTAAGGCACCAAACACCAGGGTGCCTCATCCATCCTCTCAACTAGGCACATACATAATTCACTACCCACTTTACCACAATGACATGTCCAATGTACCTCATCAAAGAGTTAGGTATCTTCCTCAAGCCACCTCCATGACTGCATCCAATTTTTCCTAAGTCCACCATGGGACTCGTCCAAGTAGGTCACCCAAGATCTCTACACATTAACCCGACCAAGATGTCCTGAGATGCTACACAACTTCTTCAAATATACACCACTTGAGTCACCCTCAAGTCTATCAGTTCTCACCGCAGAACCAGATTGTACTTGAACCACCAAGTCATTTGACTTTCCTTCAAAGAACTCACTACAAAACTTAGGAAATGAAAGAACTAGAAACCAACCATACCTTTCCAATGTCATCCTTCGCTAGAACCATGTTCTAAGTCCATTTTCTTGGACATTTGCTTACCCAAGCAACTAACACTATGCATGAACTCCCTTCAATCACCATCCGTAGTTCCACAGACATGTAAGACCTTCACTGCAATACAAAGTTGAATCCATTCGTCCACTTCATGAATCCATCTAAGTCATGTTATCTCCATTTTGTGTATAACTAAGGAGATTATGTCTCGAGGCCCTTAGGTTGCAGATATGGAGTGTCGAGACACTACATGACCAACAATACCCTTTTTCACAGTTCAAGACCCTTCTCACCACCATAGAGGTCACATATTTTTAGATGGCATCCACCACATGATCTAGCTTTCGTAAGGTAGTGGACCTTGCTCCATGAGGTACAAGTTAGTATTATGGTGAACATCATTTCAATATTTAAGGCATTTAAGTATGTTGTATCTTAGATTTCTCTAGATTTCATGATATATGCTTGGACATTATGCCTTTTCCCTACTTCACCTTGGTGGTTGACATTGTGCCCTAGTAAGTGGTCTTCCTTGGGGATCAGTTTTCTACTAGGAACTTCCTTGAAGAGCCATCTTATCGTTCCCTCCCATACTTACCACTTTCCATCATTATTTCCCCCCATTTCTTATCTCTTGGGATTTTAGGGTGTATTGAACCAATAAGGGGTTGTCCCTCTTTCTATGGGAAGAAGGGGTTGAAGGCCCAGAGGGATTAATGTTAGGTAAAAGACAATAGCCTATGTATGAACCTTCTATATGCTTTGCCTAGGGATCACCCAAGAAAACAATGAAACACTTATCTTTGAGAAAAAGGGAACCCACAAGAAATATGATTAAGAATGCTTAAAAAAGGTTGGTTGGAGGATAAGAGGTCTCATCACGAGCCTGCCTATCATGTCCATGAATATCTACTGGTATGACATTGCCATCATCTGGTCACCAAGCTAGGTTAATGGCTCTCAGTTGCATGGATGAGAGAAAGGGGGTCTCATCACGAGCCAACCTTCTCATTTCCACTAGGTATTTGTGGGTGACACTGTCATTATTTGGACACCACGTCAGGGTAGTGGCCTTCAACTTTTCCTTAAATTTATGAAAGAAACAATGAATGGAAAAATAATGGGGTTGGAAAAAGTGCATTGCAAATGAAGGTACCACACACCCTCTACAAAGGCACCCATGAATGAGACACTACGAGCTCTTGTATGTCATGAACCCTATGGCCATTGAGTCTTGACCTTAACCACTTCACCCACTTTACATGGCTTAGAGAGGGATCTCTTGGAAGCTCTCCTTGACCTATAGTAAGATCTACCCAATATGACACCTTGTCAACCCTCCCATATTCAAGCTTGACAAGTCTCATAATGTCTTTGAGCACTTAATTGTTTGAGATAGTGATCTTTGATGCACATGCTTAGGTGGTTCATTTATTGATTGGATTCACTTATCATGATGTTATGACTTTATATCCTTGTAGGGTGTTCTTATTTTTCTTTCCAGGACCTAGTTGGTGGACAGTTTTAGAAGATCAAGCCTAGCTTGGGCTTCCATGGGGCTTGAAGCCCACGGGTGGATGCCAAGGGCCCGCATGCTAGATGAGAGTGATCAAACTTTTATGGCTTACAAGATGACTTGGACGACATAAAATATACCCCACATGCCAAGCGTTTTTCCTAGGAGAGGAAACATTTCACTTCTAGAGGCATGACGTCACCTAGGGGGTTAGGGTTTGGTGGCAAGATGACATGCATTGGCACAAGGATGCTTTTGAGGGGCTTGAGCCTTGATCATGAAGAAAGTTGTTGCGATGCTTGAAATGTGGCTTTGGGAATTCTTTCTACTCTCCTCCATCACTAAAGACCTTCTCCTAGTTCCAAAACATCCCCTAAAGGGGTGACATCCATATGACTAGGACTTTTTATTTTTGCAAAAGTGAAATTTAAATGAATTGTTTATTATTACTTCATAAAAGAGGAAAGATTAAGGTTTTTGACCCCTAGTCTTGTGGCTTACCCTTAATTATGTGGACAAACTATCTTAGTGACATTTTGTATAAATAAGAGATCATAAGAAATCATTTTGGCATAACTCTCCCTCTTGTGAGAAGTACTTGGTCTAAAATTTTCTCTACACTTAGAGTATTTTGCCTCTTGTGCTATGGAATTATGCTTTTTGGTTATGGTTTGATGAAGATGATGGTGCACTATCTCTAGAAGGTCATTATCTTGCTTTTGTAGAGGTTTACTTTGGCATGTAAAAGTTTTTTCTTGAATGGTATGGTCTCTCTACTTTGTTATTATCATTTGTGATTCAAGTAAGGTTGTTTTGGTCAAGGCTAGATAGGGAGTATAAGGATATACACCCCTATCCTAGTTTCCACCACTTTATCAAGATTTTTTTGTAAGGGTTTAGTTGAAGAAGTAAGAGTATTTACACCCCTCATCTGCAAACCCTATCTAGGTTACTTTCCTTGGGAAGTAAGAGGATTTACACACCCAATGATTTAGTAACCCTAGCTCTTTCTTCTTGACCCCATTAACCCATTACTAAAGGCACTAGTCTTGCATTGGGAAACATGATTTCTTGTCCTTTTTACTTTTTGTAACTTGGATTGTCTTTCTTGTGCCTTGGGAACCTCACAACCACTAGGGTGCCCCCATCAAAGGGATACTTCTTGATTATGTTATAAAATTTCATCTTCAGCCATTAGGGCTGCAAAAACACTAACTCAATTACTTGAATAACTCCCTAATCAACCATTGAAATTTTCCCAAAGTTTGCACACTTACTCTTCTTGATCTAGCGCACTTTTTGGCAATGTTTGGAGGGTTTTCAATGGATTATTTTAATTCTGTAATACATTGAATGTTACATCCATAAGGATGATATAATTTGCTGTAGACAAGTGTTTACAACAACCTTATCTTTTCATGCTAGAATCTTGGTCTTTCATCTTGAGTTTAGCTAGTCATTAACTAGTCTTTCTCTTGTATCTTCTACTTGATATATAACATTTAATTTGAAGCTTGTGATGCCATTTTATTGTTGATATACATTGTTACTAACAACTTATTTTAGGTAAAACAAGATTAACTTGATTTTCCAAGTGATTATACTACAATATATGCTTGTTTTGTGTCTCGGGCAGGTATTTCACCATTTGCAGGTTACTCAAAATACTTGGAAACCATTGGAACTTCCCAAGACTTCATTCCAATAGTTTCACATCATTTATATTTGACCTCTAGGGACTGCATCTCCATCTTACTCCATATTCATCTCATTCCCCCTAGGGTCACTGGGATTCCCCCCTTGAGGTGACTACCTCACCTATAAAGTGACGGGAGCACTTGCCCAAGGTGACAGTGGATAGGTGCCCTCTTATTTGTTGCCATTTACTACTTGGTTAGGGATTTTCCCAACCTACAACTTGTGAGATAACATTTTTGTGCCGTTGTCGGGGAATATTTTGAATCCTCTTCGAAACCCTAACGACACTTTAGCAAGCTATCCCAAATATTTTACCCTAGATTTCCTGGCGAATCCACTCAAGGAACGTTCCCTTTCCACTCTTGATGAACTATCATTGAAGTTCATATGGTGACTCCACCCTCCACAAACCCATCTTTTTCCTTTTTCCCCTTTCCCTCCTTTGATGAGCCTTGAGCCCATCTTGCAACTTCTTTGAGGTATTTCCCTAAGTAATGGAAAAATGGCTCTATGGTGATTTCATGAAGTGTACAAGGCCTTGTATCTCGAAGATATTGATGGATTTCCAAACAAGTGCTTGATAAACCAATTTGATGTCCTCCGAAAGTTAGATGGTAATCCTTTATCAGTCGTAGCTCACTTTTTTTATTTTACCAGATGCATCTACTATGCGAATGTACTACATGAAGATGTGTTCCTATAGTTGTTCCTGGTATCCTTGGGAAATGAACAAAGGGATTGTATCAAGAATTCTTGCAAACCAAGAAGTATATCTTCTTTAACAATCTTCATCAGAGAGTTCCTTAAACGTTGGGGACTAGATGCTCAAAGTCTTGAAGATACAATTCAGGACCTAGAGGATGTTTTTTTGAGAGAAGGTTTTGACCTTGATCTTATCGAAGGCTTGAGAGAAACGATTCTTCCATAGTTTATTGAAAAAACAATTGAAATACAATAATTTGATAGGAGAAATGAGGGAATCTTTTAGTGCCTCAAGAAAAGCATAGAAGAATATTACAAGTTTTGTGAACACTTGATAGAACTTTGTCCTAACAAGGACTTTCTGGACAATTTTTGTCAACAGAGAGAGGAAGAGTATAACTCCATCATCGAAAATTACGAGGAAAATCCTACCCTAAAATAAGCCTGGGAAGTGGCCATTGCATATTATGGAATACATTCGTTATACAACGTTGTGACTGAGAAGTATGGGTACCAAGGAAATTTCTCGGATGACGATGACCCTCTCTGCATGCTCGAGGAAGTTTAAAAAATAATTAGAGATCAATATCAAGACTGTGAATTATTTGATCCTATTGAAGATGACAAAGACTTGGTAGAAGAAAATATTCACGAAGAAAGTTTTCAAGAATATTTGAATGATGAAGACCCTCATGAAGTACAACATCCAGATGAGGAGACATTGGTATCCTTGCTCCCTCTTGAAGAATATGGTATAGTTCAACTTTGTTCTCCTCCTACACATGAAGATGAAGAAATGATTATCCTCAATGATGTAGATGATCGCATGAAAAACCTCTCTGACATCATTGATCTACACATTGATGATTTCATACAAGTTGGGAGACATAGATGGGATTTTGGTCATTTCATTTTTTATGGAGACCCCATTTATGATATTGGGGATAGCTCTCAAGACAAAGTGGCTAAGTTGTCATCATCAAAGGACTATGATTCATATGTTTGGTAGCCTAATGATGATATTGTTACATATTTGTTCCTGTCATTCAAGGATGACTTGTTGCAGTATACTCAGGGTGACCTTCAGTCACCCATTAATACATACCCTTTTGAGGATGTGGTTTTGTTATATGAGGATTTTGAACCATCATACTCATATTTTGATAGAAACTAGGTCGTGGCCCACTCAAATCACTTCGAGGTCCATACCACCAAATGTAATTACTTTCATGTTGAGACCTTTTGTGGGGACTTGTAGATAAAGAAGCGACGTTTCTTGAAACCAAGGGAAGAATTTTCCACTTGACATGAGGTTGTGCCTTACCTCATTTCCCCTTATTTGTGAAATCAACATTTTTTTGGGGGATCTCTTATCATTTCTCAGCCTTCAAGGAGAAGAAATTTGATGAGTGAAGATGAAGACGAGCCATCATTTACATATGGTATCCCTCTTCAGAGATGGATTGATTAGGCTTGTGGATACACTTTCATGCGAGATGATCAGGCTAATGGTTTCTCTTTCCAATGGGATTTCCTCCCTCCCACCCATATCCATGATTGATTATATCTCTATTTTTTATCATGGTTATGTGCTTGACTTATCTTTGTTCTATTACATGATTAAGCACAGGGGGGGATACTTTGATGAGATGATCAACTGGTTGCATTGGTTGTATGAATTCACCTAACATGTGGTTGACTTATCTTTGTAGTATCACATGATTAAGAACACGAGGAGATATTTTTATGATATGATCAGCTGGTTGCACTGGTTGTATGAATTCACCTGACATCATCCAACACATGATCTTAAGGGCCCCAAGGGCCCAGGTAAGTAGGTAGGAAATTTTGATTTCTTGCATTTGCATATTGATTTCTCATATTAGTTTAGATGCATTTCATTTTCATTTTTCTCTACTTGAATATTTATTTCATGTTTACTTTAGAATTTTTTTAAAAAATGTCAAATTTTTTCTTTTCTAGATTAGATTTTAGTTTGGACTTTATGGATAAAGGGTGATAGCACCACCCTAAATGATCTGATCCCTTTCTCTGAGTTTTGGAAAGCACAATTATACCAGGAGATGTTGTGGTTCTCATGCACTCTATGATGAGCACATGTCCCCAAGTAAAAGCTAGATGTTATCCCCATTTTGTGGATAACTAAGGAGATTATGTCTCAAGGCCCTCAATTTGCAAATATCGAGTGTTGAGAGACTACATGACTAACAATACTCTTTTTCACAGTTGGATACCCTTCTCACCACCACAGAGGTCACATATTTTGAGATGGCATCCACCACATCAGTTGGTTTCCAGAAGGCAATGGACCTTTCTCCATGAGGTACAAGTCAGTATTATGGTGAGCATCATTTCAATATTTAAGGTATTTAAGTATGTTGTATCTTAGATTGCTCTAGATTTCATGATATATGCTTGGACATTATGCCTTTTCTCGTGCTTCACCTTGGTGGTTGACATTGTGCTCTAGTAAGTCATCTTCCTTGCGGATGGGTTTTCTACTAGGAACTCCCTTGAAGAGCCATCGTACCATTCTTGCCCATGCTTACCACTTTCCATCACTATTTCCACCCATTTACTATCTCTTGGGATTTGAGGGTGTATTGACCCAAGAAGGGGTTGTCCCTCATTTTATGGGAAGAAGGGGTTGAATTCCTAGAGAGATTGATGTTGGGTAAAATACAAAAGCCTATGTATGAGCCTTCTAGATGCTTCGCCCAAGGATCACCCAAGAAAACAATGAAACACTTATCTTTGAGAAAAGGGGGAGCCATGAGAAATATGATTAAGAATGCTTAAAAAAGGTTAGTTAGAGGATAGGAGGTATCATCATGAGCCAACCTATCATGTCCATGAATATATAGTAGCATGACATTACCATCATCTAGTGACAAAGCCAGGGTAATCATGGCTCTCAAAGAAAGGGGGTCTCATCATGAGCCAACCTTCTCATTTCCACTAGATATTTGTGGGGGACACTATCATTATCTCGACACCAAGCCAAGGCAGTGGCCTTCACATTTTCCTTAAATTTATAAAAGAAACAATGAATGGAAAAATAATGGGCTTGGAAAAAGTGCATTACAAATGAAGGTACCACACACCCTCTACAAAGGCACCCATGAATGAGACACTACGAGCTCTTGTATGTCATGAGCCCGATGCCCATTGAGTTTTGACCTTAACCACTTCACCCACTTTACATGGCTTAGAGAGGGATCTCTTGGAAGCTTTCCTTGACCTAGAGAAATATCTATCGAATAGGACACCTCATCAACCCTCCCATATTCAAGCTTGACAAGTCGCATAATGTCTTTCAGAACTTAATTGCTTAACATAGTGATATGTGATGCACATGCTTTGGTGACTCATTTATTGATTGGATTCACTTATCATGATGTTATGACTTGAGATCCTTGGAGGGTGTGCTTATTTGTCTTTGCAGGACCTAGTTGGTGGACAGTTTTGGAAGAACAAGCCTAGCTTGGGCTTACATGGGGATTGAAGCCCACAGGTGGATTCCAAGCGCCCACATGCCATATGAGAGAGATCAGACTTTGAAGGCCTAGAATATGAATTGGACGACATAACCTGTTGGCCCTTGACCAAGTTTTGAGGAAATTTTGGTCAGGAATGACCACTTTTTGGACTTCGACATAGTGATCGAGGAAGGAGCGGCCAGACAGAGCTAAGATTGTGGATGTCACTTGTTTTGTGGGATTTGTGGACCTAGCAAGGGGTTCCTAGGGTTTTTGTAAAGGCTTATGGGATGTCGGCCCATGGGTTCTCCCATGTTTAGGCCTTATTGTAAAAGTATAAATAAGTGTAAGAGTGCAAGGTAAAAGTAGTGAAGAGATGTAAGAGTAGTAGAAGCGAAGTCTAATTGTCTTGCAAGGATAAGTGAAAGTAGTTTTGGGTTGCTTAGTGCAACAAAATGTGTATGTAAGGCTTCATTCTTGATAGAGAAGTGGGCTTTGTGCAATGACCTAGTTTTGGAAGGAGGATCTAGCGCTAAGTGTGCAGATCTCTTATCCTCTGTGAAGCTTAGCTCTGTGTCTTAGTGCACAGGAGCAGATGAATGTAAGAGATTCAAAAGAATAATACAGAAGACGAAGTAGTTGGTGGACGTATCCCCACACTGGGGTGAACCAAGTATATCTTGTGTCTCTGATGCACTTTGTGCTATGTGTGTTTGTCATTTATCTACTTAGTGCTTTGTTATTATGTATGATGAATAGATCTGATAGTTCTCAGTGATTACTTGTGCTTTATGAATGAATGCTAGATCTAACTCGTTGCTATGTGCTAAGTGGTTGAAGTACTTAATCTTTACTATTATTGTGTCGATCTATTTTAGGGTTTGTTCTGCGATGTTAATGAAGCTAATGAGTTAATGCTTATCATCTTCTACGTGTTATTAAAGTTCTTGCGAAGTGTTATGATCAAAGATCTATGTACCATCTTGGTTAGAGACACTTGAGCCCTATAACCCCCCCTACCTCTATCTCAGGTGAGACTTCACCTGCTTCGCAGGTGTTTCTGAAAGGACCAGTAGTTAGGGTTTTGTTGTTGCGTTGTTGAAGCATTGAACCCTGTGTTTGCCCCTGTGCCAACAAATGGTTTCATTTCCAGGACTGAAACTGTGATTGCTGGGAACTAAGGTAAAGAAAAGAGAAGCTATGTGTGTAGATCTTCTACTGTAGTGTGCAATATTCTACTTGACTTGTGAAGCTCTGTGCTAAGAAAGAAACCCGATCTGAAGAAAAGAGGTAAGATCTTGAAAGAGGTAAAGCTTTCTGCTTTGATAAGAGTAAGATAAGTGAAAAAAATTTGTTTCAAAAACACAAATTTAGGTATGTTTAATAGATTTTGTCCTCGTCTGAAAGCTAGGGCACAGTTGGAAGAAGGAGTTGATCTGAATAAATTTGATAGAAATAAAGAAATATATGTTATTCCTATGAATAGAAAGAACTTTTGGACTAATAAGTGGATGCAGAAACCTAGAAAGAATTTTTGCAGATTCCAGGTCCAACATTGTGGTCCTAGTACGCAGTATAGGAGAAGTCAGGGAACATACAAGAGGAAGAGAGGATTGAAACTATGTTATAACTGCAAAATACTGGAACATTTTGCTAAGGAATTCCCTGGTGCAGGTCCTATTTGTCTTTGCTATAAAATTGTTGGTCATGAAGTTGAGGATTGCCCAAAGATGATTTCTAAAGTCGAACAAATGAATATGAGACAATAAAATTATCAAGAGACTAAGGGTATTTTAGAGAATAATAAAGAGAAAGAATCAGGTAAAGCTCAGATTATGTTATCACAGTTGGACGAAACGATGAATGATCACAAAGATGTCAGTTTACCAGAGATCTTGAAGGTAAAAAAGCGCATAAATGAAAGAATAGGAGGCTTCGACATAGACTATGTCTTGGACGAGGAAACACAAGTAAATATTATGATAGAAGAGACTTGGGAAATTTTGGGAAAGCCTACTATGGTACCTTCATTAGGAAGGATAGCCTTGTTTAAAGGAAAGATGATAACCCTATGTGGAAGAGTTACTAATGTACCTGTTATCATCCACGAAACATCGAATGAAGAGGAATTTAAAGTTATTAAGTTTTTTTAGAACAATGCCCCGTTCCCACTTTTGTTAGGAAAGACTTGGATTGAGGAGGATCAGATTAGAAGGAAAGCAAAGGAAAAATATACAGAAAAGAAAAAGAAAGAACTAAGGGATTTCATAGCTAGAAAAATAGATCGACTAATAGAATAACGAGAAGATAAGTCGAAGCAACATAAGACAAGAGAATTAGTTGTCAAGGTTGAAAGAATGCAAGAAGGTTTGAAGGACCTATCCATGAAAAAAACAAGAATACCCACCCTGGACTTAATAAGAGAAGAGGTATTAACTTTTAACCCCTTGAAAGCACATCAGTAGTGCGAAGTCACTACGCCAAGAGAAGATAAGAATAAGAATGAAAAGAGAATTCCAGAAACAATTAGAGAGACTCAGATCAGATGAAAGAAGGAAAGGAAGCTCAGTAAGAATAAATCCAAGCTGGAAAAGCTACAGGAAGTTACAGAGAACAAATGGAATACTTCGCAGGAGGTAGGATTTGAACCTCCCCGGAACAGTGGAACCACGGAGAATAGGACTTTGCCCCAATGAAGCTATATGACTGTTGGAGGCACTCGACCATTAGAACGATGTTCCAGAATGGCTAGGAAACTCATTTATGGGAGAATAGACCCTGTTTGGGACATTGAGACTACACCATAACAGAAAAATTTACATTGATGAAAGCATTCCTGCCCGTTGGAATAATCTGTTATGACGCTCGGTTACTTAACCCGTGGGACGCTATGCCTGGACCACTTTTTTCTACCTGTGATTATCCAAGACAAGAAGAGAAGTGATTGTTTGTTGAGTTGTGTTCTTATACGTCAATATCCGTTTATCTACCCTTTTTATCCGCTCTCCTACCCCGACCTATTTGTTAATAGTGAGAATGTCGATCGAGCGTATTGAGTTAGAGAAGTCTGTCAAGGAGGTTCTTAAGAAGTTTATGGCTGATAAAGTTATGTCTGATGGAGTACAGGCATTATCGACCAGGGGACTGCAGGCTTCCCCTTCAACTAGATGACATTTTGGTCGTACTAACCCTGCGATCGAGCAACAAAGTAAGCATCGTGGAGATATGGCGAATGCGAAGCAGATCCCGTTGATATTACCAGATTATATATCTCCCTTGGTTGGCATGGTTAACTATGAAAACATCCCACGGGACTTCGATTACACATTGATCACCGCGTACATTCCGAAGGCAATACACGTAGTGGGAAGTCAGTTGGGACGAATCCTACGACTGAAGAACAATGCTTTCAACCTTCGAGATAGAAAGAACTACGCCTCGCTCACACCTCATAGATATTTGATGAAGACCACTGGGAAGAAGCCTCGCCTAGTCTCCCAGCCATGGATTAAGGAGCTGGCATAGTGCATTATACTTAACATGATGACGATTCCCCATTTTGGTCGAGACCAGGATGTTAATGCTTGCGTTAAACTCCTCTTGTCATTCTACCATGACGGATACCTGTGGCTCAACTTACGGATTATTGTGGATCTGACATTGATCCACCAAATTACAGGATTGAGCATGTAGGGACCCGACCCTCTGCAATTTTACCCAGGGAATACCTTGGATCGCTCCCTAGAACAATGCATTAAGGAGGCTTATGGAGAAGTCGAGAAGGGAAAGTGAGGCTACAAGGTAACCTCTATCCAGGATGGTGTAGTGCACCTCGCTTGCCAACTCATAGCTGGCAAGCTCATAAGAAAGAATCGCCCCACGCAGGTCACTGGGTTTGTGGTGGACCTCAAAGGAAAATGAATTGAGGGGATGTAGATGAATTGGGCGAGTTACCTCGTCAATGAGCTCGATAAATACTGTAGTGAAGATTAGGATCAGGGATACAAGTTCCACTTTAGCTGGTTTCTTGTGTTGATTGCATTTGTTTCTTGGAAAACGCCAGAAGGAGACACCTTACTGGAGATCAAACTGTCGGAGTCGTTGGCCGCCAAGTTCTCAACCTTGCGCTACACCATCAACATGTTGAAGCAATGGCAGTCGAACATTGTGTTCCGTGCATACTATCAGCAACTGAAGGTTGACATCGAGTCGTTCCCATGCATGACACCGTACACCTTTCACCAGTACAGACCGATAGCCAAGTTCTGCATAGATCCACATTTTATATATATAATTGCGTGTAGAGATGATAGCAAGGAGGAGATACAATCTTATTACATGCTGACCAATGAAGACATGGAGAAGATCACAAAGGAATGGTCAGAGGAGTTTCATACACCTATCACTGATGCCAAACTATCTGACACTGACATTATAGGAAGCCCCTTGGTCACCTAGTTAGAGCATGCAGGATAGTCCAATGCAAAGAAGAAGAAGAAAAAGGAGGAAGTTAATAATATACATACTGATGAGGAGGACAGTCCCTTGGAAGAAAGTGGACCTAGATCACCCACAAGAGGAGGAGGAGAATACCAAGCAGATGGACAAGGAGAAGGGGAAGAAGGAGAAAAGAAAGGAGAAGGAGAAGCTACACCACCAAAAGATCCCCTTACTAAAACATAAACACCGCGAAAGAGGAAGGTTTATCCATAGAAACCTTCAATAAGAAAGAAGACCCGCGCTAGTAAGCCCCAGCTAGAGGCCATGCTCATGGAGGATGATACCAGTCTAGTCCGCAGAGTGATGGAGGATGTGTCTGAAGATATCTTGCATAGATATGGAGCGAAGAAGGAGGAGTTGTATGGAAGGTTCGAGGAGGATTTGAAGGATATACAACAATCTATTCAATTGATACTTACAGTACCTACTGCGCCTTCCTTGTCGGAGACTATGAAATTGGGGGATGATCCTGCCCAATTGAGAAGATTAATAGATGCAATAGAGGCTCAACTTCAGAAAATCAAGAAGAAAAGGAAAAGACTATAGAAGCCCTGAAGAAAGAGAAATAGGAAGTCTTAGAGAAACTATGAGTTGCGTGGTACTGTGTAACTGATTATGAAAACGAGAAAAATGAGTTTCAGGTGATGCTTAAGGAAGACAAAGTAAAGATATAGAGAGAAAGGGATGAACAACCTACAGAGCAGACTACGGTCAAAGAAGTGGTGAGCAGAGAACTTCTCTCTATTCTAGGCTTGGCACAGGGGGAACATGAGGTAGTTGAGATTCAATTAATGAAGCTCGCTGAGGCCATCCAACAACTTCATGCAAGGGTAATGGAGTTGGAGATCAAAGTAGCACCAAGAACTCTGCAGGAAGTACGTGATCATAGGGAGGAAGCCGCTAAGAGCATTGTCAGAAGGATCAGAGCCCTCACCTCAAAATGAAAATAGCTGAGCGACAGAAGTGCACAAACCTACAAATGCCTCACAGAAGATCTAGAGCTTAGGAAGTTGGAAGCGCAGCTATAGGAGGCACATCGGCAAGCACTATTATTACAGGCACAAATGAGGCTACTCACTGTAGTCAAGAGAATGAAGAAATCACAAGAACAACACGCGGTACAAAAACTGATTACTACCATCCAGGGCAGGGTAATGGAAGTCGTGCAGAAGCTACAACTTGTGCAGGATGAAGCCTGCAAGGTGTTTGAAGAAATTTAAGGACAAGGCTCGCAACTGGACCTGATGGTTGCGAGAGTGGAACAATGCCTGGAAGGGCCTATTACAGAGCAGATGATTCAAGAGATCACTGAGCAGGAGGCTCAGGAGAAGTAGCAAGTTGAGGCTGCTTCAGTGAAGCTCGAGGCCTTCAAAGCAGTGTTTCCCATACATGAGTGACTCGGGACAAGTCACAGGTGAGTGTTGGGGGCCTGTTGGCTCTCGACCAAGTTTTGAGGAAATCTTGGTCAGGAATGACCACTTTTTGGACTTCGATGTAGTGATCGAGGAAGGAGCACCCACTTGGAGCTGAGATCTTGGATCTCACTTGTTTTGTGGGATTTGTGGACCCAACAAGGGGTTCCTAGGGTTTTTGTAAAGGGTTATGGGATATCGGCCCATGGGTTCTCCCATGTTTAGGCCTTATTGTAGAAGTATAAATAAGTGTAAGACTATAAGGTAAAAGTAGTGAAGCGATGTAAGAGTAGTAGAAGCGTTGTCTAAGTGGCTTGCAAGGGTAACTGCAAGTAGTTTTGGGTTGCGTAGTGCAACATAATGTCTATGTAAGGCTTCGTTCTTAATAGAGAAGTGGGCTTTGTGTAGTGACCTAGTTTTGGAAAGGGGGATCTGGCGCTTAGTGCGCAGATCTCATGTCCTCTGTGAGTATTATCTCTGTGGCTTAATGCATAGGAGCGGATGAATGTAAGAGATTCAGAAGAATAATAGAGAAGATGAAGCAGTTGGTGGATGTAGTCCCACACTGTGGTGAACCACTTATATCTTGTGTCTCTGATGTGCTTTGTGCTATGTGTGTTTGTCATTTATCTTCTTAGTGATTTTTTATTATGTATGATGAATAGATCTGATAGTGCTCAGTTCTTACTTGTGCTTTATGAATGAATGCTAGATCTAACTCGTTTCTATGTGTTAAGTGGTTGAAGTACTTAATCTTTACTGTTATTGCATCGATCTATTTTAGGGTTTGTTCTACGATGTTAATGAAGATAATAGTTAATGCATATCATATTATACATGTTATTAAATTTCTTGCGAAGTGTTATGATCACAGATCTATGTCCCATCTTGGTTACAGACACCTAAGTCCTGTAACCCCCCCTACCTCTACCTCGGGTGATACTTCGCCTGCTTCGCAGGTGTTGTCGAAAGGGCCGGTAGTTAGAATTTTGTTGGTGTGATGTTGAAGCATTGAACCCTAGGTCTTCCCTTGTGCCAACATAACCTATCCCCCAAATTCCAAATGTTTTTCCTAGGAGAGGAAAAACATCACTTCTAGAGGCATGACGTCACCTAGGTGAGTTAGTGTTTGGTGGTGAGAAGACATGCATTGGCATAAGCATGTTTTTTAGGGCCTTGAGCCTTGATCATGAAGGAAGTTGTTGGGATGCTTGACATGTGGCTTTGGGAAGCCTTTATAATCTCCTCCATCACCAACGACCTCCTCCTAGTGCCAAGACATCCCCTAAAGGGGTGACGTCCATAAGACTAGGG
>ML797726.1:448758-486103 GCA_009831015.1 Picea engelmannii
GTTGGTAGTTGTGAGGTTGAATCATATCTCGACACGTGGCACATTTTTTACAAGTGGGAAGGTGCCACATGGCCCAGACATGGGATGCCATGTGGCAGCGTATTTGATTGGTTGTTTAAAATTATATGGATTTTGTGGGGATTGAACCCCATACCTCCCACCAAGGTAGGAGCACCTTCACACGGCGTGGGCTACCAATAGCCCACGCATTAGTTCTTATTATATATATGGGTTTAAATATATTTGAGTTTGAACTGGTGTATATTCCGGTCTGTGGTCGGGCTAGTGCTTAGCCCCAGCCCACGTTTGTGTTGTTAATACATATGACCGACGGTTAAAACATTGCGCGGGAGTTTAAAATTTCAAACGATTTAATCCATGCGCTGACACTTGTCGGTTGTTCATTCGATTTTGGACTTAGCCCTTTTGTGTGCAGGGGGGCGCGGTCACATGACCCATACGTCCAATGCCTTTGCGGTTAGGGGGATAGGTTCCCTAACCGTTCTACAATTGCGCGTGTGTTGCGGTTATGTGCCCGATGCTAGGTTTAAGCATGAAAAAACACGCAGAGGCTAGGTTGGACACACAGAGGTGCAATTTGGCGATCTAGAGACAACAAGTTTGAAGGAGAACTTCCAGGAAGCCTATCTTCTTCACTTTTGGCCAAATCAAGCGCCGAAAAAGCCCAGCTATGGGTTTTTGGATGTTCTGAAGCCATTGGAGCCATCTATTTGATATTTTGAGCATTGTAAAGCACATATTTTAGCATTTTGAGAAAATAATATAAAGATCCATTGGAAGTTGGACTAGGAGATGTAGCCCAAGAGAGGGGTGAACTCCTTTATCATTTGTTGTGTTATGTGTTTACTGTTCACTAAATTTGCTGGATATTATTGCATCTTGAATGTGTATTTTTCTCTGAAATTTGTGTTTGCAAATTGATCATTTTGCATAAGCACACTTAAATAAAATTTTGCAAATATTTTCAAGAATACAAGCCTTTATCATTTTCAGATCAAGGGGTTAGATCTAAACATAGGAAATTTTTTACCCCCAAAAAATGTCATTTGATGCCTCAAAATGGCTTCAGAAGGCTTTAAACCCCAATTTTTTGAACTAGAATCTGCCCTTAAAATGACCATGCAAGTTGATTCTTCCAATTTTTTCCACTCCAAAAGCATTAATAGATGATAATAGATGGGAGGAGATAATAGATGATAACATATAATATGTGTTCATTTATTATTTTTCCCCACCATTACATTAAGTGATAATATGTCTTCCTCTATTATCTCTTCCACCTCCACATTACAATTTATTTACCATTCAAAACTATAAATCTCATATAATTTTTTCAATGAACAAAAATCACTATAACATTTAAATATATTATATGCATAAAAAGATCTAAATCATATATACGATCTACGCTCTTGAGAAAAGTTCCACAATCGAAGTTTTTAGCAGTCAAATCCCTAGAAGTGCAAACATTTCCTCCAATTTTAATCTAAGATGCCAAGTGTCAACTCCATATTAAGAATTGAAGGAATTACACATCTCTATCATATTAAAAAGTAAAAAGCACTTATTTATAGAATAAGAAAGTTTTTACTTTCAATTATTTTGTATCATTCTAGATCAAGTTGATATAAAATTATTTTACTTGAGGTGGACATTGAAATATTTGTTTTATTTATAGTTCACATTAAATATTTTTTTGTTATTAATAATTTTTTTTAAATGCCACTTTCTAAATTTCATATTGAAAACGGAAAGAATTACACTATCTCTTTCATATTGAAAATGTAGAAAAAACTTTTCAACACAATTATATTATGATATAAACTTTAAAAAATCAAATAAAAAGTTATTTTATAATCAATCATATAAGCAAATAAATATAAAGGCTTTGACTTTTCTTTCTACTAAAAAGCTTCACTTCTAATGAACTTTGAATAAACTCCTAGATAAGGATTTACTTTAAAGAAAATCAGTCCACAAATTTATGAGCCTTCTTATTTATGACGATTATGATCGTGTTCTGACCCTCATATTTGATGTTAACGCGCTGCTCCCCTGACATATACGGCGCCTTAGATTCAAAACTTATTTTCGCTGGAACTACACATGGGAACAGAAAAGCTTAATTCTATTTCTTTTGTAGTTTTTAGTGACAATTTGCTTTCAAGTCTGATTGAAAGTTCTGATATCTAGAAGGGGATTATCTTTGCCTGTTATATTTTCTTGTATTCTCAAAGAGGTCTTTTCCTATACTCTGTTTTAATAATTACAATTCATTTCAATTAAATAAATCAGGTCGTGGTTATTTGTATGTTAAAATATATAATATTTTAAGTAATAAGGTTTTTATGTTTTTTTTATATTATATTATATTAATATTAACAAAATGTTTGTATATTTATAGTTGTTGAGTTGTAAAGTAATAAGGTTTTTATGGTTTTTTTTATATAATAATAATAATAATCTATTTTTAAGGTTACTGTCAAGCCACATCAAATTGGTGTATCAGATTACTTTGTTTGTGGGACAAGGGATTCCTCTCCACCCAATAATTTGATTGGTAAATTCTAAGGAGGTATACATACCTTAACTCCTTTTGGATTTGAACTTGTGACCTCTTAAGAGGAAACAAATGTTCTTAATCATTAAGCTCACTCAAGCTGTTATTAATTATATATTATATTGTTATTAATATTACCAAAACATTAGTGCACTTTTTTCTTTTACATATTTATAATTGTTGTATTTTGAATTTTGATTTTATGTATTAATCATCATCATCGATATATATTAAAAATATATATATCTAAACAACTTCCTTTAAAATTAAATTCAACAAACACATTTTTGTTAAAAAACTAAAACTAAATATATATATTTAGGCATTAGTAATATATATATATATATATATATATATATATATATATATAATTTAACAAGTATTTTTCAAAAAAATAAAATAAATAAACATTAATAATATTTATTAAAATTTGTTACCCACCAACTACATAACACTCTATATATCTACCATATTTTTGTTTAAAAACTAAAACTAAATATATATATATATATATATATATATATATATATAAAAAAAAAAAATTTAGCAACATGTATTTTTCTTAAAAAATAAATAAATAAACATTAATAATATTTATTAAAATTTGTTACCCACTATGTATGTTTTTATTTAGAAAATATGTGATACCTCACCCACCTATAACATAACCTAATCATTCTCTATATGTATTCCCTTCACATCATCTTTATGTACTACATTGACATCCCACATACTATTATTATTAATCCTTTCTTTCTACATGCATTCTACACAACCATGCTTAGCATTCCTTGTATTCTAACGCATATTCTCTATGTTATCTTTTGTGTTGTATCTTATTTAGTTGTACAACCATGCTTAGCATTCCTTCTATGCTAACACATATTCTCTACGTTATCTCTTGTGTTGTATTTTATCTTATTATACTCTACCAGATATATTGCATGCCTTTATTATTGATTTCCCTTTTGTTATTAATTTACATCTAGCATCATGATTCATGTTTATAAAGCATTGATATGTAAATTTTAAATTTTAGGTGGGATAAGCAACTTTATTTATTTTATTTTAAATATTTTTTAAAATAGTATAGAAAAATGAAATACATAATTAAAAATGTTTTATATTTTAACCAAAATGATCACTGACATGACATAAAGATGTTAAATTTTGGTTAAATCATTGAGGAATACAAGAGCAGGTCATCATGAAGAATATCCATAATATTACAAATATTATCACTTCTAAATTTAAGGAGAATATGTGTTGTGATAAAGAATTAGTGGATAAAAGGAAATTAGGATATTACATAAAGGTGGTAAACCCTAATTCAGAAGATAAAAATTAGTTTTGAAAAGTGCAAAGAAGAAAATCAACATTGCTAAAATAAGAACAAACTCTCATGAGCTAAATAGTGAAACTCTGCCTTGGACAACTCCCAAAACACGCCATGGGGTGAGAGAATCTGCCACCTTTGTGACACTAAGATGAAAAACATTTCCTCTTGGATTTCCCATATTAGATCCCAATTTAAAGATATTTTCCACATTACCGACCTTCCTAACCTCCTAAGTGATCAAAACTATGGTGATCCTGGAATGCTTCTATCAATGCTTTTTGTGCATAGAAATACAATTTGAAAGAAATTGAAGTAATCCCTTTCCACCAATTGGTCTCACTGTTGCATCATCATCATCTTCTTCTTCTTTTTCTAAATCTTTAATTTATCTATTTTTCATGTTTTCTTCATCATCATCTTCTTCTTCTTTTTCTAAGTCTTTAATTTATCTATTTTTCAGTTGTAGTCCTCGTAGTCGTCATCATTATCACTTTGTTTATCCAAGGATGGTTTTCTTAGAGAGAAGGAATTTATCACTATCACACATTATGAAGTGGAAGAAGAAGAGAAAAGCATCACTATTTGAGGAGAATAAATAGAAAGGGTGGAAACTAATATAAGGGATGGCTACCCGATATATATAAGGGTTGATGATGTATGTGCCCCCACCACCACCATCTCCCTGACATCAATATTTATACAAAATTTCTCCATATACATAAAGTATTCATACTTCTACGAAAAACAACAATAAAAAAAACATTTACATCTAATTGGCAAACCCCACATAAATGCCAAGCTACCATCGTCATCATTCTTAAATTACATAATTGAAATGCAAATGTTCTACCTAAAACATTGTACATTTTCGAACTACATATATAAAAGATTCCAAATAAAAATCCATCATCATTCTTAAATTACATAATTGAAATGAAATTTTTTTACCTTAAACATTGCACATTTTCAAATTACACATTTATAAAATTCCAAATAAAAATCTCTGACTTCATTGTTTATACAAGATTTCCCCGAGATACATAAAGTACTCATGCTTTCTATGAAAACATTTAAAGGCGAATCCCACATGAGGTGGGAGATGTCCGGTTCCTGAAACAAATACCTGAAGTTCCCCACAGAAGAGTTTTGATCAAAGGCTTTAGTCAATGCAAACATCAGAAGACATGCATTTGCATTGATAAACCCATAATCATAACAATGGCGACAGTAGCTGCTCTAATTTAAACTATTGGGCTGAAGGGTGTCGTTCATTGTAAGCCACTCACGCAATCAACGATTTATTCACACACACATATATATATATATATATATATATCATTCAGGCTGCTTCTTTCATGGCAGACTATTTCTAGATGTTTTCAAATGGGAGTCTTCTGGGCACCCTGCAGCACTTCTTTTTCCTAACCATGCTATGATGTCTGAGAATACCAATTCTATGCTTTCTGGAGGTTCTCCATATGTCAATCCATGCCACATATTGGGATACAGTTTCAGCGTCTTGTCTAAGCTTTTGGAAGAAGCATACAGTAATTTGCTCACAGATGAGTCTGTTACTTTATCGTCTTCTCCATGAAGAACCAAAAATGGCAACCTCACCTGCACAATATAATTCATTAAGAACATGGTAACCTTTATATATACAAAAAAAAAAAACCTCTGAAAGGAAGCCCCGATAACGTGAGATACATTGAATAAAGTGTTCGAATTCGGTACCTCGTCCAGTCGTTTCTCTATGTCCAAACTTGTCATTAGTAACTCGAAAGCAGTCTTTAGACGAGGTCTTCCTCGATAAACATATGGATTTGCCCCAATCTGTGTTTAGGTACAAGGAAAACACGAGGATGCAGCAACTGTATACACACTGGATATTGCTAGTAGGAATGAAATGATGTCCAGATTTCTTACCTCTGTTCTCTTATTTGGGTCCTTAATGGCCATCTCTGAAATGTCCTGCGTGGGCATAAGCTTCCACGTAGGGATTATGGCAGTTAGCGTCCGCAATATGCTGAGAACCAGAGGGCGAGGTATTAATTCCTCGGTTATCTGTAGTAAGTATAAACGCGGTGAGTATCCATATAAAACCCTTGACAGTCATCTCCAAACTACTAGAGCCCGTTTCTCCCTAGAGATTTTTTTCAAAAGAAATCTGTTGAGCTGATTACAGCGTGTGATCTAGCAGAGATATCCAATAAAGACGTGACAGAGACAGCTAGTTTGAATATCAAACTTTAAAAATTTAAATTATAAATAAAACAAATTTTACAATCTCTCCATACTCTAGAAAGCATATTTCATTGCAAGGAGAGTTATGTGAATTATTTATAATTTATACTTTGCACATTTGGGCAAGAAGCACAACATCACTCCAATAGTTAGGCTGTGTATGGATGTGTGTATGGATGAAAAGTTTCATGTACAATGAAAAAGTGCCAGAGCAAATAAGATTTGAAATTCTTTAAATTATAATATATATATTTATAATCTATTTTTAAGGTCACAGTTAAGTTAGATATTAAATTGGTGTATAAGATCTTCTCACAGAAAGATTTGATTGGTTAAGTCTACGGATGTATACATACCCTACCTCTTTGGATTTTTTTGGATTTGAACTTATGACATAAACTTTACAATCACTTTATTCTGAATTGTATGTAGATTTTCAGTAAAAGAACAGTAGCTAGGAAACCCAAATCTGAAATCAACATATTATATATTCATTCATGGTATTACATTGTTTACAATACAATATACATATAGGAGTTAGAGGCATCCAAAACCCTAACCCAATGACCTGGATTAGTCAACAACCCTAATTCCTTAACAGTATATAAAAAACCATCTGCAAAGAAACCATCACTCCAAAAAACATATCTCAATGCAACTAAAACTATGTAAATTAATTTTAATCTATACCTTACACATAGGGGCAACCAGCACCGCACCACTCCAATAGTTAGGCTGCTTTCGATGGATGAGTAGTGCTACAGCTCCTCCCATTGATTCGCCATAAAGGAACCTCGCTTTCTCCCTATACTCAACGCGCTCTGCAATGTAATTTTCCATAATGTCTTCTTACTATGAACAGCTACAGGTCTCATATAGTTTTCACAGTGGACACAAATCACCATAACATTTAAATATATTGCATGCATAAAAGATCCCAATTATACATACCAGCAACGCTCTTGAAAAATGTTGCACAATCATTTACAATATCTTCGAAGCTTTTTATGTAACAACGTATTCCATCAGATTTGCCATGTCCTTCGTAATCTATACCAAATACTGCATAACCGGCCTTGGCAAGCCTGACTCCTGTGTCTGCGAATAGGGTCTCAATTGGGTTATTAGATTTCTAAGATAAAATAATAAGAAAATTTAGTCAATAAACTCCCAAATATTGTTGATTAACTATCATCCTGTTCATATTCTTTTATAGTACATGGATCCAGCATAACCATGAACAGTCACAGTCTAAGTACCTTCCATGAAAACGCTGCACTCTGTGCCATAGCCTACATCGAAAACAAATTACACTTATATAAACATGAAATTTTGAATAAGTATAGTAAATTTAATAAATATAGAGTTTAATAGTAAAGAACATGTATTTCATAGTGGCTCTGTCATATCCTAAGATTACAAAAGAAGAAAAAATTACAATATGTCATGCTCACCGTGACAGAGGCATATAAGGGCTTTTGCTTCCCTATCTGCTGGTGCCCATCTGCAAGTAAAAAGCTTCACTCCCAGGGAACTTTGAATAAACTCCTGCAAAAGGAAAATAATATCAGTCCACAAATTTATTAGTCTCTTTATTTATGTTGATTATGGTAGCGCTCTGTGATTCACCTCTTCATATTTGACATTAATGAGCTGCTCCCCTGACATGTATGGCGCCTGAAAAAAAAAAAGCCAGTAGATTCAGATACTTTTTTAAAGCTTAAAGTACACATGGGAACAGCCTTGGGAAAACAGAAAAGGGTAATTCTACTTCTTAATAAGGAATCCATTTAAAATTGATTTTCTTCTCAATCCTTATCAATGTGATAAGGATGCATATATTATTGGATCCATAGTGTCTGAACTCTCTATCTCCTCAATATAGACTGTGTTTCTACTTACTGCAAGCTTACATATAAACATATTTTTTACCATAACAACTACTGTAGAGGAACAGTTCAGATCGCTCCGAAGAGTCTAAGGTCGATCCAGCAGAAAACTGCCCGAAAAATCTTCTGCTACCCAGCAATGGCCAACGTCTATCTCTGATAACAGTCCTCGGCTTCGTTACTGATAAACGAAGATTCCAGTAAGAGGGTATATAGGAAGCCGCTGTTGGAAAAAAAAATCGGATAGCAGCCCTTCTCCATAGTTGAATCAATTCGAGGCGTTGCAATCGCGATTTTCGACAGTTCCACGAGACCTAATAAGTTCCTCCAAATATCAGGGAATCCAGAGGCGGTTAGCAGCAAACATAAACAAAATTTAAATTACACTAGCCAATCGTCCAATGTTTTGCCTTACTAAGGCCAAAAGATCTTAGATGAGACTTTGTTTTACTCATGGATATCGGGCATCTTCATTAAGGACTTTATCTGGTGTACTTGGCATCTTCAATACGATTTCTTTCAACCTGCCCACACCTTTGGGGAATTGGTGGGTCTGTGGGTAGCATTCATTTTCTAAAATCTTTTCTGGTTTGAAGGAGAGCTTTCTCATGGTTTTGACTTTTTTGGCACTTGATAATGCATGCAAAACTGTCACCAATGTCAAATAATCCGCATCTGTCAAACCTTTTGACTTTCATGTTCTGCACTTGACCCATGCAAAACTGACACCAATCTCAAACAATCCTCATTTGTCAAACCATCAGTAATTTTGGGAGGCATTTAATAAAGAGAATGATCCTCACTTACTCTATGCATAGATCATTGGCATTTATTTAATCACTTGTAATATTGAAATCTCCGAGTGTGCCCAATCGAATTTTGCGATTGTGAACCTCTTGAGGACGTGTGGCACTGTGATGTTTTTCGATTGTGCACTTCTTGAGGACATGCGGCACCGCGATGTTTCTCGCTTGGTTGCTTGGCAACCTTAAGGACACTTCGTCCGGACTACCCCTCTTTGCCTAGAGTATACCCATACTCCGTTCTAGGCTACCGACGAGTCATACTCCTACCCTAGTGTAACTCTTGTAAACTTAGAGAATTTGTTAACCATTTAACACATGGTCATATATAAACATACATCCATGAACATGGGAAGCCAAGAGAACAACAATGGAACAAATGAAAGACATACACAAATATATTGTAGGCGTCACAAACTATGCCTAATACCCGACTAAGTCTTTGTTATTGCGAAACAATTACAATATGAGCACTATCGGCTCAGTTTACAACTTGGCAGAGTCACATGACTCACCTCACCTCACCAACACACTCATACAAAGATTCGTCACACTAAGACTCTTCGTCGCAACCGTCTCCACAACCTCCTACAATTCACCTCAGACGTGCCATCAACTGCATACTTGTTGCCTCTTCGTTTCCACAGGCTTCACATATTTCGGTTTTCCCTCACACATGCCTCCAACAGACCTGTGTTTTCATACTTTCCCAAAATCAACCCAAACGGAGGTTGGCCAACTTTGTCCATCGAATCCACCTCAAGACAACACAAGTCCTCACATGTGGAGTGACATGGCTCCTTGAGGGAACTCACTCCTCTTTGTCTAGCCCTACCTCAAAATCGCAAAGCTCTTCTTTCTCTCCCTATCTTCCAAATCTCCTTCCTTGGTTGTGCACCCTTGTTCTCTTATAGGGACTTCAAAGGTCACCATCGTGAATCGTCACATCCTTTGGGGATGTCGTGTCCCTTCATGAACCCATGTGTCCAAACGAATCATCGTGCCCCTTCGTGGACCTGGTCACCCAAACGAATTGTTGCACCCCTTCGTGGACCTGGTTGCCTGAATGAACCCGTACTTTAATCAATTGTCATGCCCCTTGGGACCGACGTGCCCAACCTTGGTGCACCCTCATATTGGTGCACCCCAATTTCTTTGTTGCTTCATACTTGGGCAAGCCCCTTGGTGCATTCACATGCCCAAGGAATCCACTTTCCCAACTTGGGTGCCGAAGCAACCCCAAGTTTCGTCTCCTTGAGGACTTGGGCGAGGGTCTCCACGCCCATCTAGCCAAAGACTTTACATCCTCTCCCACCTCAAGTCTTTTTCATCCTTACCAACATCCACAAAATCTATGATCTCCAAGTCTTCAACTAAACTCATGCCTTGACTACAACTAAGCATGCTAGAAACCCCAAGTTTCATGCCAACCGGAAACCCCAAATTCTGCCAAAGTGGAAACCCTGAGTTTCCCTACGAAGTGGAAACACCAAATTTTCACAAACCAAACTATATTGCACCCAACTCCACACAATCTGTTGCCTGAGTCAATATGGTCACTTCATCCAACTCCAAGGATGAAAGTCACCCAACTCTACTCCCATATCTTGCTACGATGATGTTTCCTTGCTACTGTTTGATTCTATTTTTGTTGTTGTCATTTCCTGCTACAACGGACTACTTCCCACTTTACTTCAAAATTTCTCCTAAGTGTTGAACTCCTCATGACTCACTATTGAGATCATACTTCAACCAACTCTACCATCTCTACGCACATTACGTGTCTAAAGTCTTGTACTAGTCGGGGGATCAATCCACGATCAATCCAACTGTTGTGTCCAAGTCTTGAGATGTGCCTCCCCATTCCTGAACTTAGTATTTTTTGTTGCATCTCTGTTACTCTGTCCAACTCCAAAGACTAAGGCAAGTGTCCACTATTTCCTCACTACTGCTTCCATCATCTGATCTTCATCAAGGAGATCATCCACAATGTCTAAGTTTTTCACTTTGAACCTACTAGCACGTTTGTACTCTTGACCCCTTTGTTATGATGTTGCTCTCACCCAAGCCGTAAACTAGTTCAATGGCCAGTCCAACCGTCACACTCCTTGAGACTGCACACCCTAATGTACAAACAAGTGACTTCCTTTCAAAATTTGGTCCTTTGGCACAACCCTTAGACCAAGGCAAGGTCACCCCTCACCTTGCTACATTATGAAGTCACTTTGAAACAAAGTCTTTTGCGGCAAATTTACTCCACTATGCACCTCATGGCACAGTTAGCCAATATTTGTACCATGAACTGCACATCTAGACTACCTTTGCCCCACTAATTCATCACCTATCCATGTTGTTGCATCTACTACTCTATGCCTTGGAATCGTTAGGCTTCACCCTCAACCATTCTGCCCAAAGTAAGAGAAACACCCAGATCCAAGTAATCTCTTCATGTTGCAATCTGTTTGTTCGCACAATTCTACAAACGAATGCAAGTCTTCAACTCATCTCCTTTCGTCAATTTACCTCTTTGCAACTCAACATCTGCGATGAGTGTGGCCAACATGCTCTCACTCCTCAAACATCCCAACGAATTGTCCAAAGTGCTCCAAGTAGAATGAGTCACCTCAAAGAACTCTCATGCCTTACGCATGTTCAAACCAATACTCGGCCAATCTCAACCAACAACCCCCTTTGGATCTCTAAGTCATCGCACAATCATCTGCAAGTCACCAAGGTCCACTCAGCCTCATCCAATGTCCCATACCAAAGGAGAGAGAACACCACCCGGGTGACTTGGTCTGCATTCTGCACATTCAGGTTGATTTCCAATAGTTCTTGGTTGACTCCCTTGCTGATTCCATCTGTCTCCTAGAACGAAACTACTTTGAACCTCCTACAAGAGTTCAAAATATGGCACTATCGTCGCAACTATCAAGTCATCGCATGACCCAAAAAAATTGGCTAAGGCACCAAACACCAGGGTGCCTCATCCATCCTCTCAACTAGGCACATACATAATTCACTACCCACTTTACCACAATGACATGTCCAATGTACCTCATCAAAGAGTTAGGTATCTTCCTCAAGCCACCTCCATGACTGCATCCAATTTTTCCTAAGTCCACCATGGGACTCGTCCAAGTAGGTCACCCAAGATCTCTACACATTAACCCGACCAAGATGTCCTGAGATGCTACACAACTTCTTCAAATATACACCACTTGAGTCACCCTCAAGTCTATCAGTTCTCACCGCAGAACCAGATTGTACTTGAACCACCAAGTCATTTGACTTTCCTTCAAAGAACTCACTACAAAACTTAGGAAATGAAAGAACTAGAAACCAACCATACCTTTCCAATGTCATCCTTCGCTAGAACCATGTTCTAAGTCCATTTTCTTGGACATTTGCTTACCCAAGCAACTAACACTATGCATGAACTCCCTTCAATCACCATCCGTAGTTCCACAGACATGTAAGACCTTCACTGCAATACAAAGTTGAATCCATTCGTCCACTTCATGAATCCATCTAAGTCATGTTATCTCCATTTTGTGTATAACTAAGGAGATTATGTCTCGAGGCCCTTAGGTTGCAGATATGGAGTGTCGAGACACTACATGACCAACAATACCCTTTTTCACAGTTCAAGACCCTTCTCACCACCATAGAGGTCACATATTTTTAGATGGCATCCACCACATGATCTAGCTTTCGTAAGGTAGTGGACCTTGCTCCATGAGGTACAAGTTAGTATTATGGTGAACATCATTTCAATATTTAAGGCATTTAAGTATGTTGTATCTTAGATTTCTCTAGATTTCATGATATATGCTTGGACATTATGCCTTTTCCCTACTTCACCTTGGTGGTTGACATTGTGCCCTAGTAAGTGGTCTTCCTTGGGGATCAGTTTTCTACTAGGAACTTCCTTGAAGAGCCATCTTATCGTTCCCTCCCATACTTACCACTTTCCATCATTATTTCCCCCCATTTCTTATCTCTTGGGATTTTAGGGTGTATTGAACCAATAAGGGGTTGTCCCTCTTTCTATGGGAAGAAGGGGTTGAAGGCCCAGAGGGATTAATGTTAGGTAAAAGACAATAGCCTATGTATGAACCTTCTATATGCTTTGCCTAGGGATCACCCAAGAAAACAATGAAACACTTATCTTTGAGAAAAAGGGAACCCACAAGAAATATGATTAAGAATGCTTAAAAAAGGTTGGTTGGAGGATAAGAGGTCTCATCACGAGCCTGCCTATCATGTCCATGAATATCTACTGGTATGACATTGCCATCATCTGGTCACCAAGCTAGGTTAATGGCTCTCAGTTGCATGGATGAGAGAAAGGGGGTCTCATCACGAGCCAACCTTCTCATTTCCACTAGGTATTTGTGGGTGACACTGTCATTATTTGGACACCACGTCAGGGTAGTGGCCTTCAACTTTTCCTTAAATTTATGAAAGAAACAATGAATGGAAAAATAATGGGGTTGGAAAAAGTGCATTGCAAATGAAGGTACCACACACCCTCTACAAAGGCACCCATGAATGAGACACTACGAGCTCTTGTATGTCATGAACCCTATGGCCATTGAGTCTTGACCTTAACCACTTCACCCACTTTACATGGCTTAGAGAGGGATCTCTTGGAAGCTCTCCTTGACCTATAGTAAGATCTACCCAATATGACACCTTGTCAACCCTCCCATATTCAAGCTTGACAAGTCTCATAATGTCTTTGAGCACTTAATTGTTTGAGATAGTGATCTTTGATGCACATGCTTAGGTGGTTCATTTATTGATTGGATTCACTTATCATGATGTTATGACTTTATATCCTTGTAGGGTGTTCTTATTTTTCTTTCCAGGACCTAGTTGGTGGACAGTTTTAGAAGATCAAGCCTAGCTTGGGCTTCCATGGGGCTTGAAGCCCACGGGTGGATGCCAAGGGCCCGCATGCTAGATGAGAGTGATCAAACTTTTATGGCTTACAAGATGACTTGGACGACATAAAATATACCCCACATGCCAAGCGTTTTTCCTAGGAGAGGAAACATTTCACTTCTAGAGGCATGACGTCACCTAGGGGGTTAGGGTTTGGTGGCAAGATGACATGCATTGGCACAAGGATGCTTTTGAGGGGCTTGAGCCTTGATCATGAAGAAAGTTGTTGCGATGCTTGAAATGTGGCTTTGGGAATTCTTTCTACTCTCCTCCATCACTAAAGACCTTCTCCTAGTTCCAAAACATCCCCTAAAGGGGTGACATCCATATGACTAGGACTTTTTATTTTTGCAAAAGTGAAATTTAAATGAATTGTTTATTATTACTTCATAAAAGAGGAAAGATTAAGGTTTTTGACCCCTAGTCTTGTGGCTTACCCTTAATTATGTGGACAAACTATCTTAGTGACATTTTGTATAAATAAGAGATCATAAGAAATCATTTTGGCATAACTCTCCCTCTTGTGAGAAGTACTTGGTCTAAAATTTTCTCTACACTTAGAGTATTTTGCCTCTTGTGCTATGGAATTATGCTTTTTGGTTATGGTTTGATGAAGATGATGGTGCACTATCTCTAGAAGGTCATTATCTTGCTTTTGTAGAGGTTTACTTTGGCATGTAAAAGTTTTTTCTTGAATGGTATGGTCTCTCTACTTTGTTATTATCATTTGTGATTCAAGTAAGGTTGTTTTGGTCAAGGCTAGATAGGGAGTATAAGGATATACACCCCTATCCTAGTTTCCACCACTTTATCAAGATTTTTTTGTAAGGGTTTAGTTGAAGAAGTAAGAGTATTTACACCCCTCATCTGCAAACCCTATCTAGGTTACTTTCCTTGGGAAGTAAGAGGATTTACACACCCAATGATTTAGTAACCCTAGCTCTTTCTTCTTGACCCCATTAACCCATTACTAAAGGCACTAGTCTTGCATTGGGAAACATGATTTCTTGTCCTTTTTACTTTTTGTAACTTGGATTGTCTTTCTTGTGCCTTGGGAACCTCACAACCACTAGGGTGCCCCCATCAAAGGGATACTTCTTGATTATGTTATAAAATTTCATCTTCAG
Organism: Picea engelmannii; assembly: GCA_009831015.1. Classification (NCBI taxonomy): domain Eukaryota; kingdom Viridiplantae; phylum Streptophyta; class Pinopsida; order Pinales; family Pinaceae; genus Picea; species Picea engelmannii. The sequence goes on from ML797726.1 coordinate 463,692, forward strand.
CCATTAGGGCTGCAAAAACACTAACTCAATTACTTGAATAACTCCCTAATCAACCATTGAAATTTTCCCAAAGTTTGCACACTTACTCTTCTTGATCTAGCGCACTTTTTGGCAATGTTTGGAGGGTTTTCAATGGATTATTTTAATTCTGTAATACATTGAATGTTACATCCATAAGGATGATATAATTTGCTGTAGACAAGTGTTTACAACAACCTTATCTTTTCATGCTAGAATCTTGGTCTTTCATCTTGAGTTTAGCTAGTCATTAACTAGTCTTTCTCTTGTATCTTCTACTTGATATATAACATTTAATTTGAAGCTTGTGATGCCATTTTATTGTTGATATACATTGTTACTAACAACTTATTTTAGGTAAAACAAGATTAACTTGATTTTCCAAGTGATTATACTACAATATATGCTTGTTTTGTGTCTCGGGCAGGTATTTCACCATTTGCAGGTTACTCAAAATACTTGGAAACCATTGGAACTTCCCAAGACTTCATTCCAATAGTTTCACATCATTTATATTTGACCTCTAGGGACTGCATCTCCATCTTACTCCATATTCATCTCATTCCCCCTAGGGTCACTGGGATTCCCCCCTTGAGGTGACTACCTCACCTATAAAGTGACGGGAGCACTTGCCCAAGGTGACAGTGGATAGGTGCCCTCTTATTTGTTGCCATTTACTACTTGGTTAGGGATTTTCCCAACCTACAACTTGTGAGATAACATTTTTGTGCCGTTGTCGGGGAATATTTTGAATCCTCTTCGAAACCCTAACGACACTTTAGCAAGCTATCCCAAATATTTTACCCTAGATTTCCTGGCGAATCCACTCAAGGAACGTTCCCTTTCCACTCTTGATGAACTATCATTGAAGTTCATATGGTGACTCCACCCTCCACAAACCCATCTTTTTCCTTTTTCCCCTTTCCCTCCTTTGATGAGCCTTGAGCCCATCTTGCAACTTCTTTGAGGTATTTCCCTAAGTAATGGAAAAATGGCTCTATGGTGATTTCATGAAGTGTACAAGGCCTTGTATCTCGAAGATATTGATGGATTTCCAAACAAGTGCTTGATAAACCAATTTGATGTCCTCCGAAAGTTAGATGGTAATCCTTTATCAGTCGTAGCTCACTTTTTTTATTTTACCAGATGCATCTACTATGCGAATGTACTACATGAAGATGTGTTCCTATAGTTGTTCCTGGTATCCTTGGGAAATGAACAAAGGGATTGTATCAAGAATTCTTGCAAACCAAGAAGTATATCTTCTTTAACAATCTTCATCAGAGAGTTCCTTAAACGTTGGGGACTAGATGCTCAAAGTCTTGAAGATACAATTCAGGACCTAGAGGATGTTTTTTTGAGAGAAGGTTTTGACCTTGATCTTATCGAAGGCTTGAGAGAAACGATTCTTCCATAGTTTATTGAAAAAACAATTGAAATACAATAATTTGATAGGAGAAATGAGGGAATCTTTTAGTGCCTCAAGAAAAGCATAGAAGAATATTACAAGTTTTGTGAACACTTGATAGAACTTTGTCCTAACAAGGACTTTCTGGACAATTTTTGTCAACAGAGAGAGGAAGAGTATAACTCCATCATCGAAAATTACGAGGAAAATCCTACCCTAAAATAAGCCTGGGAAGTGGCCATTGCATATTATGGAATACATTCGTTATACAACGTTGTGACTGAGAAGTATGGGTACCAAGGAAATTTCTCGGATGACGATGACCCTCTCTGCATGCTCGAGGAAGTTTAAAAAATAATTAGAGATCAATATCAAGACTGTGAATTATTTGATCCTATTGAAGATGACAAAGACTTGGTAGAAGAAAATATTCATGAAGAAAGTTTTCAAGAATATTTCAATGATGAAGACCCTCATGAAGTACAACATCTAGATGAGGAGACATTGGTATCCATGTTCCCTCTTGAAGAATATGATATAGTTCAAGCTTGTTCTCCTCCTACACATGAAGATGAAGAAATGATTATCCTCAATGATGTAGATGATCGCATGCAAAACCTCTCTGACATCATTGATCTACAAATTGATGATTTCATACAAGTTGGGAGACATAGATGGGATTTTGGTCATTTCATTTTTTATGGAGACCCCATTTATGATATTGGGGGTAGCTCTCAAGACAAAGTGGCTAAGTTGTCATCATCAAAGGACTATGATTCATATGTTTGGTAGCCTAATGATGATATGGTTACATATTTGTTCCTGTCATTCAAGGATGACTTGTTGCAGTATAGTCAGGGTGACCTTCAGTCACCCATTAATACATACCCTTTTGAGGATGCGGTTTTGTTATACGAGGATTTTGAACCATCATACTCATATTTTGATAGAAACTAGGTTGTGTACCACTCAAAGCACTTCGAGGTCCATACCACCAAATGTAATTACTTTCATGTTGAGACCTTTTGTGGGGACTTGTAGATAAAGAAGCGACGTTTCTTGAATCCAAGGGAAGAATTTTCCACTTGACATGAGGTTGTGCCTTACCTCATTTCCCCTTATTTGTGAAATCAACATTTTTTTTTGGGATCTCTTATCATTTCTCAGCGTTCAAGGAGAAGAAATTTGATGAGTGAAGATGAAGATGAGCCATTGTTTACATATGGTATCCCTCTTTAGATATGGATTGATTAGGCTTGTGGATACACTTTCAGGCGATATGATCGGGCTAATGGTTTCTCTTTCCAACGGGATTTCCTCCCTCCCACCCATATCCATGATTGATTATATGTCTATTTTTTATCATGATTATGTGCTTGACTTATCTTTGTTCTATTACAGGATTAAGCACAGGGGGGGATACTTTGATGAGACGATCAACTGGTTGCATTGGTTGTATGACTTCACCTGACATGTGCTTGACTTATCTTTGTAGTATTACATGATTAAGAACATGAGGAGATATTTTGATGATATGATCAACTAGTTGCACTGGTTGTATGAATTCACCTAACATCATCCAACACATGATCTTAAGGGCCCCAAGGCCCCAGGTAAGTAGGTAGGAAATTTTGATTTCTTGCATTTGCATATTGATTTCTCATATTAGTTAAGATGCATTTCACTTTCATTTTTCTCTACTTGAATATTTATTTCATGTGTACTTTAGAAATTTTTTAAAAAATGTCAATTTTTTTCTTTTCTAGATTAGATTTTAGTTTGGACTTTATGGATAAAGGGTGATAGCACCACCCTAGATGATCTGATCCCTTTCTCTGAGTTTTGGCAAGCAAAATTATACCAGGAGATGTTGTGGTTCTCATGCACTCTATGATGAGCACATGTCCCCAAGTAAAAGCCAGATGTTATCCCCATTTTGTGGATAACTAAGGAGATTATGTCTCAAGGCCCTCAATTTGCAAATATCGAGTTCTGAGAGACTACATGACTAACAATACCCTTTTGCACAGTTGGATACCCTTCTCACCACCACAGAGGTCACATATTTTGAGATGGCATCCACCACATCAGTTGGTTTCCAGAAGGCAATGGGCCTTTTCCCATAAGGTACAAGTCAGTATTATGGTGAACATCATTTCAATATTTAAGGTATTTAAGTATGTTGTATCTTAGATTGCTCTAGATTTCATGATATATGCTTGGACATTATGCCTTTTCTCATGCTTCACCTTGGTGGTTGACATTGTGCCCTAGTAAGTCATCTTCCTTGGGGATGTGTTTTCTACTAGGAACTCCCTTGAAGAGCCATCGTACCATTCCTGCCCATGCTTACCACTTTCCATCACTATTTCCCCCCATTTACTATCTCTTGGGATTTTAGGGTGTATTGACCCAAGAAGGGGTTGTCCCTCATTCTACGGGAAGAAGGGGTTGAATGCCTAGAGAGATTGATGTTGGGTAAAATACAAAAGCCTATGTATGAACCTTCTAGATGCTTTGCCCAAGGATCACCCAAGAAAACAATGAAACACTTATCTTTGAGAAAAGGGGGAGCCACGAGAAATATGATTAAGATGCTTAAAAAAGGTTAGTTAGAGGATAGGAGGTATCATCATGAGCCAACCTATCATGTCCATGAATATATAGTAGCATGACATTACCATCATCTAGTGAAAAAGCCAGGGTAATCATGGCTCTCAGAGAAAGGGGGTCTCATCATGAGCCAACCTTCTCATTTCCACTAGATATTTGTGGGTGACACTATCATTATCTCGACACCAAGCCAAGGTAGTGGCCTTCACATTTTCCTTAAATTTATAAAAGAAACAATGAATGGAAAAATAATGGGCTTGGAAAAAGTGCATTACAAATGAAGGTACCACACACCCTCTACAAAGGCACCCATGAATGAGACACTACGAGCTCTTGTATGTCATGAGCCCGATTCCCATTGAGTTTTGACCTTAACCACTTCACCCACTTTACATGGCTTAGAGAGGGATCTCTTGGAAGCTCTCCTTGACCTAGAGAAATATCTACCGAATAAGACACCTCATCAACCCTCCCATATTCAAGCTTGACAAGTCGCATAATGTCTTTCAGAACTTAATTGTTTAACATAGTGATATGTGATGCACATGCTTTGGTGACTCATTTATTGATTTGATTCACTTATCATGATGTTATGACTTGAGATCCTTGGAGGGTGTGCTTATTTGTCTTTGCAGGACCTAGTTGGTGGACAGTTTTGGAAGAACAAGCCTAGCTTGGGCTTACATGGGGATTGAAGCCCACAAGTGGATTCCAAGCGCCCACATGCCATATGAGAGAGATCAGAATTTGAAGGCCTAGAATATGAATTGGACGACATAACCTGTTGGCCCTCGACCAAGTTTTGAGGAAATTTTGGTTAGGAATGACCACTTTTTGGACTTTGACGCAGTGATCGAGGAAGGAGCGCCCATGCAGAGCTAAGATCGTGGATGTCACTTGTTTTGTGGGATTTGTGGACCCAACAAGGGGTTCCTAGGGTTTTTGTAAAGGCTTATGGGATGTTGGCCCATGGGTTCTCCCATGTTTAGGCCTTATTGTAAAAGTATAAATAAGTGTAAGAGTGTAAAGTAAAATTAGTGAAGTGATGTAAGAGTAGTAGAAGAGAAGTCTAATTGGCTTGCAAGGATAAGTGAAAGTAGTTTTGGGTTGCTTAGTGCAACAAAATGTGTATGCAAGGCTTCATTCTTGATAGAGAAGTGGGCTTTGTGCAATGACCTAGTTTTGGAAGGAGGATCTAGCGCTAAGTGTGCAGATCTCCTGTCCTCTGTGAAGCTTAGCTCTGTGTCTTAGTGCACATGAGCAGATGAATGTAAGAGATTTAGAAGAATAATAGAGAAGACGAAGCAGTTGGTGGATGTATCCCACACTGGGGTGAACCAAGTATATCTTGTGTCTTTGATGCGCTTTGTGCTATGTGTGTTTGTCATTTATCTACTTAGTGCTTTGTTATTATGTATGATGAATAGATCTGATAGTTCTCAGTGCTTACTTGTTCTTTATGAATGAATGCTAGATCTAACTCGTTGCTATGTGCTAAGTGGTTGAAGTACTTAATCTTTACTATTATTGCGTCGATCTATTTTAGGGTTTGTTCTGCGATGTTAATGAAGCTAATGAGTTAATGCATATCATCTTCTACGTGTTATTAAAGTTCTTGTGAAGTGTTATGATCAAAGATCTATGTACCATCTTGGTTAGAGACACTTGAGTCCTATAACCCCCCCTGCCTCTACCTTGGGTGAGACTTCACCTGCTTCGCAGGTGTTTCTGAAAGGACCAGTAGTTAGGGTTTTGTTTTTGCGTTGTTGAAGCATTGAACCCTGTGTTTTCCCCTGTGCCAACAAATGGTTTCATTTCCAGGACTGAAACTGTGATTGTTGGGAACTAAGGTAAAGAAAAGAGAAGCTATGTGTGTAGATTTGCTACTGTAGTGTGCAATATTCTACTTGACTTGTGAAGCTTTGTGCTAAGAAAGAAAACCGATGTGAAGAAAAGAGGTAAGATCTTGAAAGAGGTAAATCTTTGTGCTTTGATAAGAGTAAGATAAGTGAAAACATTTTGTTTCGAAAACACGAATTTAGGTATGTTTAATAGATTTTGTCCTCGTCTGAAAGCTAGGGCACAGTTGGAAGAAGGAGTTGATCTGAATAAATTTGATAGAAATAAAGAAAGATATGTTATTACTATGCATAGAAAGAATTTTTGGACTAATAAGTGGATGCAGGAACCTAGAAAGAATTTTTGCAAATTCTAGGTCCAACACTGTGGTCCTAGTACGTAGTATAGGAGAAGTCAGGGAACATACAAGAGGAAGAGAGGATTGAAACTACATTATAACTACAAAATACTGGAACATCTTGCTAAGGAATTCACTGGTACAGGTCCTATTTGTCTTTGTTGTAAAATTGTTGGTCATGAAGTTGAGGATTGCCCAAAGATGATTTCTAAAGTCGAACAAATGAATATGAGACAATAAAATTATCAAGAGACTAAGGGTATTTTAGAGAATCATAAAGAGAAAGAATCAGGGAAATCTCAGATTATGTTATCACAGTTGGAAGAAACGATGAATGATCACAAAGATGTCAGTTTACCAGAGATCTTGAAGGTAAAAAAGCGCATAAATGAAAGAATAGGAGACTTCGACATAGACTATGTCTTGGACGAGGAAACACAAGTAAATATTATGACAGAAGAGACTTGGGAAATTTTGGGAAAGCCTACTATGGTACCTTCATTAGGAAGGATAGCCTTGTTTAAAGGAAAGATGATAACCCTATGTGGAAGGGTTACTAATGTACCTGTTATCATCCATAAAACATCGAATGAAGAGGAATTTAAAGTTATTAAGTTTTTTGAGAACAACGCCCCGTTCCCACTTTTGTCAGGAAGACTTGGATCGAGGAGTATCAGATCAGAAGGAAAGCAGAGGAAAAATATACAGAAAAGAAAAAGAAAGAACTAAGGGATTTCATAGCTAGAAAAATAGATCGACTAATAGAATAACGAGAAGATAAGTTGAAGCAACATAGGACAAGAGAATTAGCTGTCGAGGTTGAAAGAACGCAAGAAGGTTTGAAGGACCTATCCATGAAAGAAAAAAGAATACCCACCCTGAACTTAATAAGAGAAAAGGTATTAACTTTTAACCCCTTGAAAGCACATCAACAGTGCGAAGTCACTACGCCAAGAGAAGATAAGAATAAGAATGGAAAGAGAATTCCAGAAACAATTAGAGAGACTCAAATCAGAGGAAAGAAGGAAAGGAAGCTTAGTAAGAATAAATCCAAGATGGAAAAGCTACAGGAAGTTACAGAGAACAAATGGAATACTTCGCAGGAGGCAGGATTTGAACCTCCCTAGAACAGTGGAACCGCGAAGAACATGACTTCACCTTGATGAAGCTATATGACTGTTGGAGGTGCCCGACCATTAGAACGGCATTCCAGAATGGCTAGGAAACTCATTTATGGGAGAATAGACCATGTTTGGGATGTTGAGACTGCACCATAACAGACAAATTCACATTGATGAAAGCATTCCTTCCCATTGGAATAATCTGTTACGACGCTCGATTACTTAACCCATGGGACGCTATGCCTGGACCACTTTTTGCTACCCGTGATTATCCAAGACAAGAAGAGAAGTGATTGTGTGTTGAGTTGTGTTCTTAGACGTCAATATATGTTTGTCTACCCCTCTTATCCTCTCTCCTACCCCGACCTATTTGTTAACAGTGAGAATGTTGGCCGAGCGCATTGAGTTAGAGAAGTCTGTCGAGGAGGTTCTTAAGAAGTTTATGGCTGATAAAGTTATGTCTGATGGAGTACAGGCATTATTGACCAGGGGACTGCAGGCTTCCCCTTTGACTAGATGACATTTTGTTCGTACTAACCCTGCGACCGAGCAACAAAGTAAGCATCACGAAGATATGGTGAATGCGAAGTAGATCCCATCGATATTACCAGATTATATATCTCCCTTGGCTGGCGCGGTTAACTGTGAAAACATCCTACGGGACTTCGATTACACATTGATCACCACATACATTCCAAAGGGAATACACATAGTGGAAAGTCAGTTGGGACAAATCCCACTACTGAAGAACAATGCTTTCAACCTTCGAGACAGAAAGAACTACGTCTCGCTCGCACCTCACAGATATTTGATGAAGACCACTGGGAAGAAGCCTTGCCTAGTCTCCCAGCCATGGATTAAGGAGTTGACATAGTCCATGATACTTAACATGATGAAGATTCCCCATTTTGGCTGACACCAGGAGGTTAATGCTTGCGTTAAAATCCTCTTGTCATTCTACCATGACGGATACCTATGGCTTTACTTACGGATTATTATGGATCCAACATTGATCCACCAAATTACAGGATTGAGCATGTAGGGACCCGACCCTCTACAATTTTACCCAGGGAAGACCTTGGATCGCTCCCTAGAACAACGCATTAAGGAGGCTTATGGAGAAGTCGAGAAGGGAAAGTGAGGATACAAGGTAGCCTCTATCCAGGATGGCGCAGTGTGCCTCACTTTCCAGCTCATAGTTGGCAAGCTCGTAAGAAAGAATCGCCCCACGCAGGTCACTGGGTTTGTGGTGGACCTCAAAGGAAAATGAATTGAGAGATGTAGATGAATTGGGTGAGTTACCTCATCAATGAGCTCGATAAATACTGTAGCGAAGCTTAGGATCGGGGATATGAGTTCCACTTTAGCTGGTTTCTTATGTTGATTGTATTTGTTTCTTGTAAAATGCCAGAAGGAGACACCTTCCCGAAGATCAAACCGTCAGAGCCGTTGGCTGCCAAGTTCTCAACCTTGCGCTACACCATCGACATGTTGAAGAAATGGCAGTCGAACATTGTGTTCCATGCATACTATCAGCAATTGAAGTTTGAAATCAAGTTGTTCCCATGCATGACACTGTGCACCTTTCACCAGTACAAACCAATGGCCAAGTTCTGCATAGATCCACATTTTATATATATAACTGCGTGTAGAGATGATAGAAAGGAGGAGCTATAATCTTATTACATGCTGACCAATGAAGACATGGAGAAGATCACAAAGGAATGGTCAGAGGAGTTTCAGACACCTATCACTGATGCCGAACTATCCGACGCTGACATTATAGGAAGCCCCTTGGTCACCCAGTTAGAGGATGCAGCATAGTCCAATGTGAAGAAGAAGAAGAAAAAGGACGAAGTTAATAATATACATACTGATGAGGAGGACAGTCCCTTGGAAGAAAGTGGACCTAGCTCACCCACAAGAGGAGGAGGAGAATACCAAGCAGATGGACAAGGAGAAGGGGAAGAAGGAGAAAAGAAAGGAGAAGGAGAAGCTACACCGCCAAAAGATCCCCTTACTAAAAGATAAACACCGTGAAAGAGGAAGGTTTAGCCATAGAAACCTTCGATAAGAAAGAAGAACCGCGCTAGTAATCCCCAGCTAGAGGCCACGCTCATGGAGGATGATACCGGTCTAGTTTGCGGAGTGATGGAGGATGTGTTTGAAGATATCTTGCATAGATATGGAGCGAAGCAGGAGGAGTTGTATGGAAGGTTCGAGGAGGAGTTGAAGGATATACAACAATATATTCAATTGATACGTACAGTACCTACTGCGCCTTCCTTGTTGGAGACTACGAAATTGAGGGATGATCCTGCCCAATTGAGAAGATTAACAGATGCAATAGAGGCTCAACTTTATAAAATCAAGAAGAAAAGGAAAAGGCTACAGAAGCCCTGAAGAAAGAGAAATAGGAAGTCTTAGATAAACTATGAGTTGTGCAGTACTGTGTAACCGATTATGAAAACGAGAAAGATGAGTTTCAGGTGATGCTCAAGGAAGACAAAGTAAAGATACAGAGAGAAAGGGACCAACAACCTACAAAGTAGACTATGGTCAAAGAAGTGGTGAGCAGAGCACTTCTCTCTATTCTAGGCTTGGCATAAGGGGAGCATGAGGCAGTCAAGATTTAATTGATGAAGCTCGCTGAGGCCATCCAACAACTTCAAGCAAGGGTAACGGAGTTAAAGATCAAAGTAGTACCAATCAATTTGTAGGAAGTGTGTGATCATAGGGAGGAAGTCACTAAGAGCATTGTCGGAAGGATCAGAGCCCTCACCTCAAAATGAAAACAAATGAGCGACAGAAGTGCACAAACCTACGATGGCCTCACAGAAGATCCATAGCTTAGGAAGTTGGAAGCGTAGCTACAGGAGGCACATAAGTAGGCACTGTTATTACAGGCACAAATGAGGTTACTCACTGCAGTCAAGAGAATGAAGAAATCACAAGAACAACGCGCGATACAAAAACTGATTACTACCATCTAGGGTAGGGTAATGGAAGTCGTGGAGAAGCTGCAACTTGTGCAGGATGAAGCCTGCAAGGTGTTTGAAGAAATTGAAGGACAAGGCTCGCAACTAGACCAGATGGTTGTGAGAGTGGAACAATGCCAGGAAGGGCCTATTACAAATCAGATGATTCAAGAGCTCGCTGAGTAGGAGGCTCAGGCGAAGCAACAAGTTGAGGCTGCTTGAGTGAAGCTTGAGGCCTTCAAAGCAACGTTTCCCAAACATGAGTGACTTGGGATGAGTCATAGGTGAGTGTTGGGGGCCTGTTGGACCTCGACCAAGTTTTAACGAAATCTTGGTCAGGAATGACCACTTTTTGGACTTCGATGTAGTGATCGAGGAAGGAGCGCCCATGTGGAGCTGAGATCTTGGATCTCACTTGTTTTGTGGGATTTGTGGACCCAACAAGGGGTTCCTAGGGTTTTTGTAATGGGTTATGGGATGTCGGCCCATGGGTTCTCCCATGTTTAGGCCTTATTGTAGAAGTATAAATAAGTGTAAGACTATAAGGTAAAAGTAGTGAAGCGATGTAAGAGTAGTAGAAGCAAAGTCTAAGTGGCTTGCAAGGATAACTGCAAGTAGTTTTGGGTTGCTTAGTGCAGCATAATGTGTATGTAACGCTTCGTTCTTAATAGAGAAGTGGGCTTTGCGTAGTGACCTAGTTTTGGAAAGGAGGATCTGGCGCTCAGTGCGTAGATCTCATTTCCTCTGTGAGTATTATCTCTGTGGCTTAATGCATAGGAGAAGATGAATGTAAGAGATTCAGAAGAATAATAGAGAAGACGAAGCAGTTGGTGGATGTAGTCCCACACTGTGGTGAACCACTTATATCTTGTGTCTCTGATGTGCTTTGTGCTATGTGTGTTTTTCATTTATATTATTAGTGATTTTTTATTATGTATGATGAATAGATCTGATAGTGCTTAGTGCTTACTTGTGATTTATGAATGAGTGCTAGATCTAACTTGTTGCTATGTGCTAAGTGGTTGAAGTACTTAATATTTATTGTTATTTCATTGATCTATTTTAGGGTTTGTTTTGCGATGTTAATGAAGATAATGAGTTAATTCATATCATATTATACGTGTTATTAAATTTCTTGTGAAGTGCTATGATCACAGATCTATGTCCCATCTTGGTTACAGACACCTGAGTCCTGTAACCCCCCCTACCTCTACCTCGGGTGATACTTCACCTGCTTCGCAGGTGTTTCCAAAAGGGTCGGTAGTTAGAATTTTGTTGGTGTGATGTTGAAGAATTGAACCCTGGGTCTTCCCCTGTGCCAACATAACCTATCCCCCAAATTCCAAACGTTTTTCCTAGGAGAGGCAAAACATCACTTCTAGAGGCATGACGTCACCTAGGTGAGTTAGGGTTTGGTGGTGAGAAGACATGCATTGGCATAAGGATGTTTTTTAGGGCCTTGAGCCTTGATCATGAAGGAAGTTGTTGGGATGCTTGACATGTGGCTTTGGGAAGCCTTTATAATCTCCTCCATCACCAACGACCTCCTCCTAGTGCCAAGACATCCCCTAAAGGGGTGACGTCCATAAGACTAGGGATTTTTCTTTGTGCAAAATTAAAATTTAAATGAATTGTTTAATATTACTTTGTAAAAAGGGAAATATTAGGGTTGTTGACCCCTATTCCTGTGGTTTACCCTTAATTATGTGGACAAACTATCTTAGTGACAGTTTTTTATAAATAAGAGATCATGATATCTCATTTTGACATAACTCTCCCTCTTGTGAGAAGTACTTGGTCTGAAATTTTCGCTACACTTGGATTATTTTTCCTCGTGTTCTATGGAATTACAACTTTTGGTTATGGTTTGATGATGATGATGGTGCACTATCTCTAGAAGGTCATTCTCTTGCTTTTGTGGAGATTTACTTTGGCATGTAAGAGATTTTTCTTGAATGGTATGGTATCTCAACTTTATTATTATCATTTGTGATTCAAGTAAGGTTGTTTTTGCCAAGGATAGATAGGAAGTACAAGGATATACACCCCTATCCTAGTTTCGACCACTTGATTAAGATTTTTTGTAAGGGTTTTATTGAGGAAGTAAGAGGATGTACACTCCTCATATTCAAACCCTAGATAGGTTACTTTCCTTGGGAAGTAAGAGGATTTACACCCCCAAGGATTTAGTAATCCTAGCTCTTTCTTCTTGACCCCATTAACCCATAACTAAAGGCACTAGTCTTCCATTGGAGAAATAAAATATTGCATTGGGTAACATGATTTCTTGTCCTTTTTACTTTTTGCAACTTGATTTGTCTTCGTTGTGCCTTGGGCACCTCACAACCACTAGGGAATCCCCATAAAAGGGATACTTCTTGCTGCTATTATAAAATTACATCTTCAACCATTAGGGTTGTAGAAACCCTAACTCAATTACTTGAATAACTCCCTAATCAACCATTGAAATTTGCCCAGAGTTTGCACGCTTACTCTTCTTGGTCTAGTGCACTTTTGGAAAAGTTTAGAGGGTTTTCAATGGTTGATTTTCTTTTTGTAATACATTGAATGTTACAGCCATAAGGCTGATATAATTTTCTGGAGACAAGTGCTTACAACAACCTTATCTTTTCATGCTAGAATCTTGGTTTTTCATTTCAAGTTTAGCTATTTTAACTAGTCTTTTGCTTGTATCTCCTACTTGATCTCTACAATTTATTTTGCATCTTGTGATGCCATTTTATTGCTGATATACATTGTTACTAACAACATATTTTAGGGACAACAAGATTAAATTTCTTTTCCAAGTGATTATACTGCAATATATTCTTGTTTTTCTTGTTTCTCGGGAAGGTATTTTGCAGGTTACTCAACATACTTTGCAACCCTTGGACCTTCCCAAGACTTCATCCCAATACTTTCACGTCATTTAGATTTTAACTCTAGGGACTCCATCTCCATATTCCTCCATCTTCACCTCATTCCCCCCAGGGTCATTTGGATTCCCCCCTTGAGATGACTACCTCACCTCTAAAGTGACAGAGACACCTGCCTAAGGTGACAGTGGGTAGGTGACCTTTTAGTTGTCTCCATTTAGTGGTTGGGTCAGGAATTTCCCAACCTACAACTTGTGCGATAACAAGTCCAAAACTTTTCATGCAACCGACTGAACTCATCTCCAATGTCTTTCCATCTTTGCACATTGATTTCTTCCACTTCAAGGCACCATGCACCCACTGTACAATTTTAAAGTCATACTACTGCTAATTGACTATTGTAACTATGTCAAGAGTCACCGCTTTTGAAGGCTGAGGTCAACCAAATCGTCCAATAACCCAACTCAACTCAATTGTTGTTCTTGATGATGCATGACACAAAAATGTCATGATGGAAATGTTCCCAACCAACTTCCTATTGTGGAGCTACTCTAGGTCACCCCAAGTCATCAAAAACACCTAAGTGCTTCACCTGGTTACAACCCAGAACTACTCCCCTTCACAATCACTTCTACGATCACCCTCTATGCTTTTCTTCTGTGATTACTTCTACAGTTAGATATGCAACCAATCGTGCAATAAATCTTGTGTTCATCTGCCTTTCCCAACTGATCGGTTCACCCAACGAACTATGTCACTGGTCTCTCAAGATGTGAAAAACAATTCAATCATTTCCTTATGTCATGAATCAAGCCAACTGATTTAATATGTACCCAAATTGTCGCTGCGATAATGTCTGTGAGAATTTCTACGATCACCCACCCTGTCCAAGTGCTTCATTTCACCACAAAATCTACTCTCGGTCTGCACAAGGTATGCGACTAGATCCACCTTCCACTGCACTGTCATATGAACCTCTATTCTAAGTCTAATGAAAATTCTTCGATGAACTAATTCACTCCACTGGACGATTCACCAAGTCTACGAACATTCCCACCGAATTTCCTTCACAACGAATATGCTCTGAAAACATATGTCACATCCCCACAGTGTCCCTAGTCGAATCTTGCAATCATGCACCTCTTGAAGGCATGTGAAATCATGATGTTTATCACTTCATTGTTTGGAAACACCAAGGATATTTTGTATAGACTATGCCTCTTCACCTAGAGCATATCCATACTCCATTCTAGTCTATCGACGAGTCATACTCCTACTTTAGTGCAACTCTTGTATACATAGAAAATTGTTAACCGTTTAACACTTAGTCATATATAATCATACATCCATGAACATGAGAAGCCAAGAGAACAAAAATGGAGAAAATGAAAGACATACAAAGATATAGTGCGAGAAACACAAACTGTTCCTAACACCTGACTAAATCTTTGTTATTGCGAAACAGTTACAATATGAGCATTGTCGGCTTGGTTTACAACTTGGAAGAGTCACATGAATCGCCTCACCTCACCAAGGCTCTCATACAAAAGTTCCTCACACCAAGAATCTCTTCCGCAATTGTCTCAGAAACCTCCCGTAGTGCACCTCAGACGTGCCCTCAACTGCAAAATTGTTGTCTCTTCATTTATGCAGACTTCAAAAATTTCTATTTTGCCTCACACATGCCTCCAACAGACCTATATTTTTACAATTCCTAAAAATCGGCCCAAAAGGAGGTCACCCAACTCTGTCCACCAAATCCACCTCAATGAAACACAAGTCCTCTTATGTGGAGTGACTTGGATCCTTGAGGGATATCACCCCTCTTCATCTAATCCTTCCTCAAAACTATAGAGCTCTCTTTACTCTCCTTGTCTTCCAAATCGCCTTCCTTTGTTGTATATCCTTGTTCTCTTATATGGACTCCAAATGTCACCATCATGAACCGACGTGCCCTTTGGGGATGTCACGACCCTTCATGAACCCATGTGTCCAAACAAACCGTCACACCCCTCTGTAAACCTGATCAACCAAGTGAATCGTCACGCTCCTTCATGGACCCGGTCGCTCGAACAAAACCATGCTCGCATCAATTGGCATGACCCTTGGGACTAATGCACCCAATCTTGGTACGCCCCTCATGCCGGCATGCCCCAATATCTTGGTTGCTTCATACTTTGGCAAGCCCCTTGGTGCGTTTGCATGACCAAGGAATCCACTTTCCCAACTTGGGTGCCAGAGCAAGCCCAAGTTTCATCTCCTTGAGGACTTGGGCAAGGGTCTCCACACCCATCTAGCCAAAGACCAATGTAATAACTCCAACACTCAGGTAGGGTGCACATTATCATGACGAGCATGGAGACATGATCGATCGATGAGTTGGCTAAGAGCACACTTGATTTGGTGTTATGGAGGTTGCGTCAGGCATACTTGGCAAGATGGATAATGATAATGAGAGAGGTTGCACTAGGCATGCTTGGAAAGTTGCATGAAGAGTCCCTATATTTGGTAGTCTTGGTGGTTGACTCATGGGTGATGTTAGTGAGAAGGTCATGATGGTGTACCGACATGTAAGATAGGAGGACCAAGGAGGACGTATTGTTGAGAAAGATGGGATACCAACCAACGAGACATTATGTTAGACTTCTTGGAGGAGAATAATACGAATTGGCAATGTGGTAGATTTTGTATCGCCCATGGCAAGGTGACATCGGTGGTATGTTTATTGAAGGTATGTGAACGCCTTATGAGATTGGGAGTGGTCTTCGATGACTATCACGATTCAACCTAGATAGATGATAACATGATTTCATGTTGGGCAGTCTATTGTCAAAGTATGGTTGACTTGGGGGAGGCACATGTAGGTGTCGATGGTTGGGTGGTGATGGTGTAGCATTTCCTATGGTGACGCAAGCATTCGAACTCCCACACGACTAAATATGTTTGGCTTGGTTTCTCTAGGACATGATGGTGAGGCATATTCTGGATGATACAAGAAAGTTGTTGGTCAATCCCATCACCTGAGGTCATGTCGGTTCTGCTTGGTGACTAGACTTCTTGGGAGGTATGGGACGTTCAAGGGGGACAAGTCTAGCCCCGTGATAGAAAGGAATTTAATAAAAACAATGGTCCTCACATACTTTCTGTATAAACCATTGGCATAGTTTGAGGATGTTAGCATCACATTGAAGATATTACTAAACCTGGTCACACCAAGATGGTTCAACCCTAAAAGACGTCCACATGACGTTTTTTTTATTTTATTTTTTATTTTTTTTATTTCAGGATGTATTTAACATGTATCATAAAATGTTAAAAATATAACATGATGTTTGATTAAAATTCTAGAACCTAAATTTGACAGGATGTTTATACGTAGATCTGTCAAATTTCATTTTGAAAATTTTATATAGGTAAATAATTTTTATTGTTTGCTAGCATGTACAACCCAGAGGCATCTAAGACGTCAAAATTATTCATGAATCACACCCGCCCTGGGCCACACCAACCCTTAACATGGTTGGATTATTGTGGGAATCTCCTCTCGACTACTGTGAGTTCCAAACCTTGGTTGCCTTACAGAACACAAAACAGTTGAAAACACCCTCAAAATCCAATGATGCTAGCAAGATTTGACTATATAGATAAATAGTTTAAAAGATTAAGATATAAATATTTAATGTTTACTACTTAAATTATTTTTTCATTTTGTAATTAATTTCTTTAAATCGCGAGTCAAATTGTTTTATAATACTTGTATTTGTTTAATCAATTTTCACCTATATTTACAATGATGGCTTCTTTGGTTGTCAACTATGGTTATTTATTTGTAAGTTGGAAATATGGATATGAAAACTCTTTATGCTAAATTATAGTGACACTGTTGATGTTTTGAAAACAATCTTTTTATTCGGTAGTGACTCACATTAATGATACATACATGATGGGTAGATGACTATGTGAAAACCATGTCAACAACCTAAATTGCATTTTGAATGAAAATTCAAGTAAGTGTTGTTGTAACTCTAATTATTTATTTTGATATTTTTTAGAAAATTTTAAGGAAATATGATAAAATGAGTTCTCCGTATAATTGTTATTTTGTTGGCTATTCTCATATTTGTAATCATAACTCTGTCTTCTTGTAATATGGATGTGGCAAGGATTTGTTACCTATCATGAATGAGATGTGTATTTTAGTGCCTTACCATGCATATATTATGCATTTTATATTTTAGTGAGCAAATTTTACATTTAGTGAATACACTTCTAACAAAAAGAAATGACATTTTCTAAATTTGGGTAAAGTGTAAAGTGAAAAACACTCATACCAAGACCATTCACTACCGGGTTTGTGAACCCTCTCACCAAAATCATAGAATTTTTGACATCTCTATGATGATAAGTAAGAGGTAGTGATAGTTGTATACCAGAAATGATAATTACCAAGTTTGAATTTGAATTAGGATTCCAATTTGATCAAATACGAAAAACATTTGATGGAAAAATTTTCAATTCGAAAAAAACTCAAGCATAGTTATTGTATGCTATGCACTCTGAAACGTGATTTTTAAAAAATAACTTGCTCAAGTGGTGTTCCATAGAATAAACAACACACTAGTGCATACTAATTGTTTGATGCAGACTATAAAACCTGAAAACTTTTTTTAAACAAAATCCAACAAGAAGAGAGATTGATATGCAATATAATAAGGGACCCTAATCCATTAAAATATCATTTACATCAAAATGACCGTTGATACTTACAAATATCGAAAACCCCAAAAACAATTTTCATTATAGATTCTAAACCCTTGCAACTAAAGTTTGTAGTAATATCAAACAAATTGGAAGTAACAACAAAGCTATAGTCTGTAGCATGGAAGACTAGTCTAAAATCATTCTATTTTGTTGAGATAAATACAATGAAGTTACATGGCTGAAATTTAGCTTTTGCAAATTTTTATGCAACCTATAGTTAGTGACCTGGTTACAAATTCTATCCTTAAAAAAAAATTCCACTCCAATCTCTTACTTAGTAAATATCTCTTGCACAAGACTTCCCTCTAAATTTTATCACAACAATGGAATTGGGTTTAGAGTTTGTTTAAGTTGCTTGGGCAAAATAAATTCTCTCTTTTTCGTTTGATTTTTTGACACATTGATTGAAAACTTGCGGTCTAGTTATATTATTAAAAAAACCCATGTGTAACGTATCTTAAAATGTAAATGCAATGATGTGCTATATTACCTTAAGCACACAGTAAATGAGTTTTCAACCAAAATAGAAATTCAAACCGTTGTAATTATTATTTTGTAAAACTTTTCCTTTCCGTATGTTTTAGCATAATTATCCCATGCATTCCAAGAGAATTATTTCAGCACGAATAAATTAAACTAAGTATGATACAACTATTTAATCAAGTTACATATGTATATTATCATTTGAAATAATCTAACCCTTCCAATTATTGGTCTCACATCCTCTCACCATCTTTCCACAGATGCATAGATTATATCACCTAAACAACTAAGGTAAGGGATAAGAAATTCCAATGCATTTTAGGTTGTGTTCATCAGATGTACATTAGATGACACAATAACAAAACACAAATTACATTAAAATGTACACAATTTCAACATTTTCTCTTATTCCTTGCGAAGCTTCTCACTCATAATTAGTATCCCAATGTGAGCCAATGCTTATAATGCACCAAGTTTCAAGTTTACTGAGTTCTCCCTTGTCATTTTCAGTTAATCCAAATGATTCTAATCCCCGGTTTTCACTGCATGTTTATATTACGTACCTTTTTTATAATGAAACTTGTTGAAATAATAGACTTCTATGAACACAACTTTACTATAATTTTGATTTCACAATTATGGAAATATTATCTTATTTATGTAGAGATTTGTGCCATTAGAACTAATATAGGATATGTTGTTGTGTTGTTAGAACAATATTGGTAGAGTTTCTCTCTAATGGAATTTATATCACAATCTCTTTTTTAGTAGTTCTTTACACACATTGAATGTAACTTGTTTCTTCTTGAATATGAATTGATGGTTTTTCCTTGGGAGCAAAAATTGACTTATCATTATTAAATTTTACCAACTATTTGTTAGTATTAGTGGAATCATTAATTCATTCATATTATGATTTGATAAGAATATCCCATTATTAAGAGAATTTATTATAACATTAAAGAAGAATTGGAAACTGTTAGAAATTAATTATGAAACAAACCTATTATGCACATAAGTAATCATCCATTATAAGAAACTTTAATCATGGAGAGTTTTCTGTAGATGAGATTTAGTGGTTTAGATTTTTCTTTTAGTTGAAAATTTTCTTTGCATTGGAGTTGAAGTTCATTATGGTTGACAACATGTTTTTTGTATATGTGATTGAATTATTATTAGACTTAGTTTAGCTCAAATTCATTGTTTGTTATAACTCGTTCATTATGTTGGAGTTAAAAATTACATATAATCATGAAACATTTTATAGGTAAAATTGTAAATATCACTTAAACAAAGTATACATGACAACTAAATGTAATTGACCAACTGTTTATGATAGAACCTATGGGTTATGGACCCACCATGATCCTATTACGCCACTCTAATTTTTCATATAAAATTTCAATCAACTTACAATTCCTGATATATTACATCACCCTAAGTATAAATTTCTCAACATTCATGAAAAATATTCTTTATTCTTTCAATCGATTTGTGTTTGTGCTATGACTAAACTAAATCACATTAGAAAATCAACTAGCAACATGTCTTTACAAAGTTGTTTGAATTTATCATACATGCACTGTAAAACACAAAATGAGAGCTTCATGTATCATCCAACCTAGTTAAGGACATGATTTAAAATATTGGCTATTAAAAAACGTCAAATAAATAATATAACTCAACCACTATTCCATTCCCAACAATCACCAAAACTTCTCTATCGATATCTAACTATAAGTAGTTATAGTAGGTTTCCTTCATCCAAAATTCATTTCCCTGAATAATTTAAATGAAATATTTATTTCAGTGTCTTGTATTTCTTTTATGGTCAACTTCTATTTCTTTGTAGAATAATTAGGTGGTACAACACCATTAAACCCAACCTATGTCAAAATCACTTTGTTTTCATAAATGAAAACTTAATTTCATATTATCAATCTTTTTGTATATCTAAATATATGATAAATACTTAAACATCACTATGCATCCTTGTAATTACACCATTACATGTTGATAAACCTCTTGTAAAGTGAACATGATTTTTCTTCATGCACATGAGGCCAGTCTTCATAATTGACTCCATGATCGGTAAATAAGTTCCATGTACGCAAACTAGAACTTATTTTATTTTAATTTGTACATTGCAAGGTATCCCAACAATTTAAAACAAGAATACGTGCCAACATAGTGTAAGGTACCAGATGTATTATGCAAAGAAGAAACCAAATTGTTATAACACTTATCAGTAGAAATAGAAAAATATAGAGCATAATGACACAATTGATTCCAAAAATGATACCTTTATTATATAGAAAGCCAAGTTCTCTTTCCTCTTCAAGGGGGAAGCCTCTAGCATAACATACCTTAGATACAAAATTATTCTCAAGACAAAACTCTTCCATGCTTTATACTCCCATTTATGCTATTTCAATCTTCTAGAGAACATTCTAGAGGAAGATATTTCTAGAAACAAAACCTTCTATTAAGTATTCTTACATTACACATGTTTTCATTATTACATAGGCCTTATTTACTAATGTTGGCCTTTATTACATAGGAAACATAGTATTCTATCTACTTGAGGGGTTAGGAGGGTTAGGACCCTAACATGCCCTCCCTCGTGAAAAAATAACAATGTCCTCAAGGATTGAGATGAGGAAATTGTTGTAGAATGGTAGTTGAATCCCATGTGGCATCCTCTAGTGGTGTATCCTTCCACTAAAATATTCCTTGATTTCATGTTGATCGAGATGACGCTCATGGTGGTCCAAGATTGCTTGGGGATAAAACCAAATTGATCCTTCTTCATCTAATTTAGGGAGACTAGTTTGAGTCTGGCACTTGGTTCCAATCACTTTCTTCAAGAAAGAAACATAAACAATAGGATGGAACATAGAGTGAGTAGGGAGAGATAACTTGTATGCCACGTTCCCCACACACTTGAGAATGGTATTAAGGCTAGAAAACTTGGGAGCAAGCTTCTAATAATGATCCACTTTGAGTGATTTTTTCTTATAAGGTTGTAGACAAAGAAACACTTGGACTCGTTCAAAACATTGACATTATAAATGATCTTGATCAACTTGTTTCTTCATGTGATTATGAGCCATGACCAAATTACCTTTAAGAGTATAGAGAATGGAAACTCCAATTGTAAGGGGGTTGTTGACTTCTTGGACCTTGGAGACAACAAGAATGTAGGAGAAGACATAAAATGGAGTCTTACCATAGATCGCTTCAAATGGAGACATACGAGTGGAAACATGGTAAGATGTGTTGTACCACCATTCAGCGAGTGGTAACCATTGAGCCCATTGAGTTTATCTATCATCCACAAAACACCTCAAATATGTTTCCAAACACTTGTTGACAAATTCAATTTGACCTTCAATCTGGGGATGATAGGTTGAGCTAAGATGCAATTGGGTTCCTTGGAGCTTGAATAATTCCTTCCAAAAGTTGCTAGTGAAATTTGGATCATGGTCGGAGACCATAGAGTGGGGAATTACATGAAGCTTGAAGATACTATCCATGAAAATTTGAGCCACTATGTATGTTTTGAATGGGTGTTGGAGGGAATATAAATGATCATATTTAGAAAGGCGGTATACTACAACCATGATGATATGCTTGTTACCAAATTTGGTTGAGACGACAATGAAGTCCATAGAAATATCCATCCATATAGCAGGTGGAATAAGGAGAGGTTGGACTGTGCCTGGAAGTTTAACTATTTCACCTTATTTCGTTGACAAGTATCACATTCATCCACAAAAGTGAGGATGTCCTATTTCATGTGTTAAGAACCAAACATCAATATAGCATATAAAAACCTCAGAAAGAGTACTCAACGCCTTGAAAAAGATATAATTTCAGATAATAAGCCTCTTCGAGGGGGCAACCTCCTTTTACCCCACTTAAATGTTCAAGTACAAGATGATTCAAAATGAAAAT
>ML797726.1:491889-509783 GCA_009831015.1 Picea engelmannii
ATGTTTTTTGAAAACCTGAATTCCCTATTGTTGGTGAAGCATGAAGTTCAGTGAACATAGTGGATTTAAGGTGAGATTGTTTTCTTAAATACAGGTGACCTTTGTAGCGAAGATCCTCATTGTTCCAAGAGTATCATGAAGATGCATGAGGATCTTATTACAATTGTTGGATTAGGAGAGACAATATAGGATCTTGGAACCATTCCTTGTGAATGGTCTTTAACCAATCAGATACAATGAAAGATAGAGAAAACATGGACCCTTCTTCTTCATATTTCCTTGAAAGGGCATCAACAATGACATTTTATTTTCCTTTCTTGTAAATGATCTCATAATCATAACCAAACATTTTGGTCAACCACTTTTGTTTCTCCAAGGATGAAATTCGTTGCTCCAAGAAATATTTGAGGCTGCAATGACCCATTTTAATTTGGAAGCATTTTATAATCAAGTAAGGATTCTAGAGATCCATTGCATGTAGAATAGCCAACATTTCCTTTTCATCGGTGGATTTTCCTGTAAAATCCCCACTATATTTTTTTATTTTATTTGTATTGAGTTTAGTAGTGTGGATATTTTGTTAAACAATTAGTTGTCACACTGAATCTCCCATTTTATAACCCTCTTCCATGTTGTGGTAATATATTTATGTTATATATTTCCTTTCAAACACTTTGAGGACACCCTCAAAACTTAAGGTAAAACTCTAGATTTTCTTGTTGTTATTATATGGTTTGTTGATTGAAGTTTCTCGATGGTATATCAATGTATAAACACATGAAAGGTGCCAAAGAAATATATACAAAGAAAATATTTCATAACATAAATAATATGATAGAAATACTCATCAAGAACATATCTAATTTATTGTTATGTTGCTGACATGTTTACAAGAGATAGCCCACAATATAGTTGAGACCATGAATGATGGTTATAACAACCTCTTTAGTCACACAATTTTCTACCCAAGATGGTAGTGAATCCCTCAACTAGATTTCAGCTCCCCAATAGTGAGATGTGGCCTCCCCTACAACAAATCAACTCCCACCAATAGAGGAAATGGATAGAAAAATATAAGACAACCCTAGGATGTGAAACTTGGACCTCCTAGGAGTGAACTCATCCAGTAAAGAAGAGGTGGCTCACCTAGCCACAAGGAATGTGCCCAACATCAAGGAAATACACCCACAAGAGAGGACAATCTCCCAACAATGAG
Organism: Picea engelmannii; assembly: GCA_009831015.1. Classification (NCBI taxonomy): domain Eukaryota; kingdom Viridiplantae; phylum Streptophyta; class Pinopsida; order Pinales; family Pinaceae; genus Picea; species Picea engelmannii. The sequence continues at coordinate 493,106 of ML797726.1, forward strand.
TCAACTCGGCCCTCGTAAGAAAAATCAACCCCAACAGTCATCAAAATCGAACTCTAGACAAGGATTTGACCCAACAATGGTAATTTCATCCTCCCAACAGCCAAAACTATGCCCACAATGTAACTCAACCCTCCTACAACCAAAATCAACCTCCACAAAAGAAAATTAGCTACCAAGATGATATCTCGACCACACTGAAGCATAATGAAAAGATATAAGTGATCTTATCTCCCCGACCAACTAGGGTGGATGGTCTCACCACCGAAACCAATCTTCTTCTCTAGGGTTTTTCTTCCCAAGATCCAAAAGCCACAAGAGCTACTCAAATTCATTTTTTAGAAAATAACAATGCATAATGGCCAAGGGGTGTGCCCTCCTCCTCTTATAACTCTTCATTCACCCTTTCTTGACCCTTTTAATTTTTTGTGACTTTTTTAACTTAAATTATTAAAGTGAGCTTTCTAATTTTCAATCGATTGTTAGTCACAATGTCACTTTATAAAAAAAAATCCCCTTTTCCTAATTTCACTTTAGAAATAGAACATTTTAGGCCTAAGTGACATCAAATAACAACCTTGACCCCATTTAATTTTTTGTCTATATCCTATGAGAGTATGTAAGGATACTACATCATCCACCTAGAGTGATCACTTGGAAAGGGACATAACATTCCTCCGTTCCATAGATTGTTTTCCCTCAAGTAACCGCAAACCACAATGCTGCAAAATCTACTCACTCGCCCATATGGCATCCCCTATTGACCAATCTCTCCACCTAATATAGTACTCCTTGATCACTCTACTCATCAATATTCTCTCCTAGACATACAAAACATCCTTGAGATTCAGTATCATTCGTCCCCTCTCATCTAGTGGTGGTAACTCTATGGAAGTGGAAACCCATGGCACCAACACCTTCTCGAGGCATGATAGATAGAGAATAATATGAATCCAACTACCCTCCAGAAATTAAAGCTCAAAAAATACCTCTCCAACTCTCTGGATCACCTTATAGGGACCAAAGATCCACAAACTCATCTTATCATCTCAATGGAAAAAGTTATATGTGGTTGCACCCTCAAGAAAACTAGGTCCCCAATCTCGAAGCTATGTTCCACCATGTGCTTATATGCACACATACTCTGTTGAATCCAGGAGGTCTACAAACTATCATGAGTGGTGTTGCAAAAATGCTCACCTAAATGTAACCACTCTATCCATGATCTCACATAGTCATGCAGATACCTCTCAACCCTTTGGTTCACCATATCTCCCTGACCATCCATCCGAGGGTAGAAAATAGTACTGGAAGTCAAACATGTTCCTGCAAATCTTAAAAACTCCTGCCAACATGCGTTAATTAACCTACTATCCCAATCATTGAAAATAACTCTAGGATGCTCATGAAATCTAAACATCTCCCCAAGAGATAGCTCTCTCACCCATGCTACCCCATACTCCAAAGAAATCACCTAGAAGTGTGTGAACTCTGATAACTAGTCAATCCCTGCACACATACAATATGCGCTTTGCACCCTTAGTAATCCCGTGATGAAATATAACAACATTCCCTCCTATCTTGGCCTTAAAATGGGAAAAGGCTACATCAATGTCCCTGTTGGATGAGTGTTCCCCGACGTGCTTTGCTGACAAGTCGTACACTCTCCCATATGTACCAAAACAACGTCTATGAATTCCCTCCATGTGAACCTCTCTTGGATCTACCTGTAAGTGGTAAAGTCACCAGGGTCCCAAACTATCCTATAAGAAGTGAAGAACCCTCTACCCATAGTGCTAATTTACAAGGTGCTAATACAAGATCCCACCTGACTTCCCCTGATAATCCAAGCAATCCTGAGTTGTAGAAACTCGTTTGACTCCTTAGAATACTACTCCTCCAAGAAACCAATATTATGCACCCTAGGAGTAAAGTTTGTATAGAGAAGACTTGCCATCTCATCGATATTAGTTGTCAATATGTCAAACACTATAATCCCAGGGTCCTGTTGGCAGCCATTTCGCATTTTTATCTTATCCTTATAAGCTGCCTACACAAGTGTTTTGGAACCCTTGATTCTCATCGCAATCTTTTGAATAAAACGACATGATTATTTTGTGCATTCGCACACCTGCCTTTTGTTTTCATTTTCACGACTGCAAGCGTGAAAACCTTGAGTTCGAATTCATGTCTATGGCATTAAAATCATCACTAGATTATTATGGTTACTCTTGTTTATGGGGTCATTTCACCTCTAACTCAATGATGGTCACACAATTGGCAAGACACTGGATCTTTACTCATTTTTCATTTTTGTTAATATGACTTCATTTTATAAGTTTGTGATGCAATGGTATTCTAGTGATTGTGATTGAGTCCTTGATACAATGGTAGTTTGAGGTTCTATTGTCTTTGATCAAATTCCTTGGTGCGATGGTTTCATACAACGCATAAATTTTATGGTCAAATATTTGGTGCTAAATTCGAAATATTGTTTTGTTTCAAATTATACAAACACTATTGTGTGTGCAGATATTCGAGTCGACTTATCATGGTTTTCAATAGTTGTTTGATTGACATGTCGTTTACATTGCTTTTAACACGCACCAATAGTGATTTGAATCACCATAGCACCGTCGATTGTACATTTAGATATGAATGTTTTGCATGGGTTTGTTTTGCTCCACCACCCTCGCACACTTAGGCATTAATGCCTACCTTCTATCTCGGGTTACCTCTAGTGGTTTTGGGGAAACCTGTGAGATTTCGGTTCTGTGTATACCCTGTCTAACCCCCTCACCATTTACCCTACTCACTCTATGCTCTCTCCTATGGCACCTGTAGTGTGCATAGAACCTAATGGTATCCAAACACTATTGCTATTTGACAATGCTCGCGAGGACCTGGAGAATAATGGCAGGTTATTTTTTATCCAAAAATTTGAGGGTTTCAACCTCGTGGTCGCCCAACAATTTTCCCTCACATTGGATGGATGTAGGGCCAAGGTTGGAGACATCCAGCTTGAACTGGACGAAGAATTCCTTAGTTCAGCCACGGATTTACCAGCTAAAGGGCAGAGGTGGTTTAAGAATTCAAAGGTGGACGAAGTGCCATGGCCGCTCCTATTCACATCGAGGAAAATTGTCAGTTGTGATAGAGGTATGCTTGTCATTGCCCTTAAGTCCAGGTGGCATGATCTATTAGCCATTGTTAAGCAATTAGTGACTTGCAAAGGTCGTTATGGTTTAGTGTTTCTTTACCATCTCTGGTTGCTTATGAATTTCATAGACTTCCCTCTGAATATGCCTCACTACCTCCTACGCAGCCTGTATAAAATGGCCAAACGATTTAAGCGGGAGAAGGATGATTCTAGTCTCTTCCATCACTGCTTGATCAAAATCATTATCGTTCATCATTTAAGGCTAAGTGGTGACTATTGGCAAGCCTTCCTATCAAGGAATGGCTTTTCCACTCCCGAATCTATTCAAGTGGACAAGACCGTGGTCTCTGAAACCCTTGTTGGGCCATTCGTGCCACTTCCTACCCTCCTACTCATTTTCAAACCCTCGACCTGCCCCAACATTGACCTACCCGGCACCATGCCCGACCCGTGTTCTAAAGACAATACTAAGACAGTTAAGAGGCCTGTAAGGAAGAAGGGAAAGGGTAATACCTATGCCAATAGTAAGGGAAAGAAGAATGCACAATGGATATCTAGATGTGCTCGGAACAAGCCCAAATAAAACATAGACCAGAAGCCTATTGTTTTGAGCGAGGATTCAAAATCTGAGATTGAATGCTTCTTGACCGAGGAATACCCTTACTCTCATGGCCTCTGTTCGGTCGAACCCTACGACTACGTGTCCAACCTTCCACCATGCCTAAAGAATGACCCTAACTTCACCGGAATTAAGCTTGACAGTGGAACCCCTGGAAATTTAAAAGAACCCCCACCTGTAGTGGCTCGGCCTGATAAACCACAGTGTACTCAATGCAATTCTTGGCCCGAACGTTACTACACAGACGTTCCTCTGTTGCAATATAGAATTAAATCCTTGGAGGAACGAGTTACTGTGTTTTCAAAGGAAAATGATAGGCTACAAGATAACGATAAGAGACAAAATACCATGGGTTCTATCATCTTCAGAAATGTTGAGGCAACTACTGCTTTTGTTAACTCAAATTTATCCTGACCGAATCATTTTCCTACAGCCCAGGTATGTTATTTCAATGTCAATTTTTGGTTTGAATTAGCATAGCCGATTGTGTTTGCTCAGAAATAGTTTTTCTTTGATAGATTTAAAAATGATTATGTTATGTTCGAATTACCAAGAACGATTTCGTTTTGAATTGTGTTTGCATTGAATCGGTACAAAATATTTGATTGCTAGATCGATTTTAGCTTTGTTTTGATTAAATCAGTTTAATACGATTTTGTTGTTCTTGAATTAGTATAAACGATTGAATTGGCTCTGAGTTAGTTTGATATAGTTCTATTTTGGTTTAATTCAAAAATGATTCTGTTTGTTTTGAATTAGCATAGTCGATTGTTTCTGCGATGAATTAATATCAAAGATTGGTTTGCTATATCGAATTTAGTTATGTTTTGATTTAATATGATTTGGTTGGTTTTGAATTGATATAAACGATTTTGTTTGAGTTTAATTAGTATCAAAGATCTGTTTGATAGATCGCATGCATTCCTGTTACCATTCGATCAATTCAAATACGATTCTGTTAGTTTTGAATTGGCATGAATGATTTGGTTAGTTTTAGTGTGAATGATTGGATTTGTTTTGAATTAGTAATTAACATTTGTTTGATTCACCGCATATATTCTTGTTATCATTTGGATTAATTTAAAAACGATTTTGTTTGTAAATATGACCAGCTACAGAATCGTGAGGTTTTGTAGCTAGTCATAAAATTTGGATTTTTGTTAATTTTACAAATAAAACATTATCTAAACTTGTTTATTCTTGTCCACCTACAAGTACATACAAATTTCAATGGGAAATTGGACATGCTGTGGCAGTTTAGAACATGATTTTGTTATATATTTTTGTTTTAGGTTGTTAGTATTAGTTAGAAATAGAGATTTGGGAGATTGTTCCCATATTTTTTGAAAACAGTTTTTGATAATTCCCACAGGGATGTTTTACCCTGTGGCCTTTATATACTCATTAATTTTTGTAATGAACCCATCACTGTTGGGAGAACAAAGAATATGGACTTATGATGATACATACTCGAATGGAAGTGGATCTTTTGTAACTGCTTTAGCTTTCAATTTATCATACTTTCGTTCAAGTTTTGTGCATTTTAATTTGTGATCAAGTTATTGACTACTTTAGATATCAAGACTTGTTACAGGTTGATGTGTTATGACTTAAATTTTGTCCACATTTGATGTGTCTCATTTTACTCACAACAATCATTCTGTTTGAATTCAATTAACAGAAGGTTTATCTTCTTAATTAAATGAACGATTATATGCAAATCTTCGCACTGGGATTTATCTAAATGTGATGATATGTAAACTTTAAGATTGTTGTCATTTTATGTCTTGCTTGTTCTTTCATTCGTATTCAAAAGAGCACTGTTGCTTCCTGTTTTCAAGAAGCTTGTGGAAAATCTGGTGCGGGTTTCCTCCCATCAAACAGCTAAATCAAGTACCGTGCACAGGACAAATAGGAAGCGTTACTTCAGGTTAGTTTGTTATTTGCAATTTAACAGTTAATAAATTCGAGAATTCTCAGTAGTTTAGATAGATATATAGTTCATATTTACAGTTAGGATTATTATTTTTTGCTTAGTTAGTTTTATTTCTTTTCTTTCACTGAAAAGTTATAAAATTAAAAAATAATAGCTTTGCTGTCATAAGACATTTTACAAATGATTTTGAAAATTTAGATCAAAATTTGTATCCTGTAAATACTGTGCATATATAATTGAGATCTAATTATGTTGATAGCCGAACTTTTAATTTCATAGAATTATTGTTTTGTAATATTAGTTAGTAAACTGTATATATATTTTAGAATTGTATATAGTTTGCCGTAGTTAGTTTTTCCACTTAGATTAGTTTCTTTAATTTAGTTTTTCTTTCACTTTCCTAGGACTTAGATCAGCTAACGGAGCCGCTAAACCCGTCCGAGTGGATCATCCCAAACGGCTTGGGTTATTTAGACAACCCCAAATCGGATCCACCCCTCCAGTTGACGAGCGTTCAACTTCGCCCGTCAACAGGTCCCAAGCTAATATCCACGAGGAACCATAATGTTGATGCTTCACCCCTATGATCATAACCTTTTGATCACCATGCTCATACTGTGCTCTCCTCTCCTAAACCCCCAAGCTGAAATCCTTGAAAGGAATGAATGCATTATCTTGGATCATGTCTTTCCAAGGTATCTCATTGAAGTCAAACTCTTCCAACCCATAGATAGAGTCGATCCTAGGTATTGTGAGGGAAAATCTACCTTTCCATATAGAACAAAGCTCAACAAATCCTCTGACAACATCCCCACAATGACACAGACCAATCATTAACTCAACCCTAGCATCAATCATCCTTATCATCTGAGGTAATCTATCACTCTAATGAATTCTAGGATCTCGCCACCAAATTGGAAGTCCACCACTCCCAATTCTTGTTGAAATATCTATGAATCGATCCAACAAAGTTTGGATCTCCTCTTGTGCACTCTGTGCACTCATCACATGGTCCAAATGAAATACCTCTGTCATGGCCATAATTCCCCCCTGTATCATCCAAATGGATCCATTGATCCTTTCCGGTTATCTTGTATACCATGAGGGCATCAAATAACAAAAATAGATACCTCTTCTACTGCCTGAAATACCAAAAATTCACTAGTGCATTGGTAAACCCCAAGGGCATGACCAATAACTCATAATGAAGTTGAGAAGCATACCTATGAGTATCATTCTCTCTGTCCCTCATCTGATGATATCCCAAATGAATATTGATCATAGAGAGATATATTATTCTATGAAGCTCACCCATCCCCTCACCTATCCTAGGTAAACCAAACTCAATGGTATGCTCAAGGTCTCTGTCAGAGGTCTCCCTAGAGGAAACGCTCTAAAAATCCATTGTACACCATTGTGTGCTAATGTATACCCATGTATACCATTTCATACCATTATATCCTCTTGTACCATATAGTATCTTGTAAGCACTATTGTATCCAACACTCTACTGATTTCAATTGAACCTGTATCCCAGAGTTTGTCCATATCTATCATATACATGTCCACCCAATCCAAGGATGCATATACTTCCATAATGGCTGGTCCACAAGGAATGTGCTCAGTTATGTCCTTCGTAGCTAATCCTTGAGATTTTAATGGGATCTTTGATAGAAATGACTCATGATCTTCACCATGCAAAAAATGAGCATAAATCAAAACACTTTGAGTCATGACTCTCCTCAAGTACTTAAAACTCTAAATTCTCCTCTTATGGGATCATCAAAAGAGGTTCCTTCCTCAAACCATGAGTGCCACTCATGCCCTCATGTGTCATGGCTACCAAATATGATTTATTTTCTACTGTAAGTGATGAAGAGTGTTCCAAACTCAACTGGTAACAAAGCTCCTCAACCTCCATGTCCTTGTCTTCAATGAACCTAAGAGCAATATCCCTATCCATGAATAATTGTAAGTAATCCAATTACATTTTCTCTAGTTCTTCTATGATTATCCATAATTACACACTAGTGACTCCACTTGAAACTCCTTTTTTCCTCTCCTACATCTGGGTTTTCCAAATAAGAGCTTCAATGAATCTATGAGCACCATCTTCCCTTTTCAACTCTTATACAATTTTCTCCTATGTGACCAATAATTGATCCTCCAAATCATTCAATGATAAGGAAATTTGTTCAATTTCATCCAAGTGGTATGGGATGTCACACACAAGATTTTCTAATTTTCTTTCCTATATAAAAAATACTATCCCCATCAACAATAACTGACTCATTAGATGATACCATGCTATCTTCACTTACTGTACATTGACCTGTCAAATTATGAGACTCATGTGAACTATCATCTCCATACAAATCTCTAATTTGTTTTCACCTCCAAAATAAGCCTCTCCTTTTCCATCCTCCACACATGGCTCTTGAGAAGATGGATCCATATCCCATGACAAATTTTCAAATACCTAGCCTTTGTCATATTTAGGTACAATCATTCATGCATCATCATAATAATCATAGAGGATAAGGCGTTGAATCCTCATCATACTTAGGTGCTAGCACACCCTCATCATCATAAGCATCACTACTAAGGTGTGATGTTAAATCCTCAACATTGGTTGATTGGGACACTTCACCATATGTGCCATTAAGCTATGCATCATGTGCGCTAGTTTTATGGGCCTCATAAAAAAATTCTAAAGGGGTACTAGATGTTTTTGTGTTGTCATCCTCATTATTCACATCCTCCACATGAATAGATGCATGAAAATCCACTCATGAATCTACCAAAACCCCATCGCGAGGTGACTTTTTGGCTTCATCAACCTTTCTATATTTGGACTTTTTCCCCTTTTTCTCAACTGATAATCATGGATCCTTCCACATAGGGTGCTCTAAAAACCTTGTTATGTTCTTCTCATATCCCTTTATGGCTTGCACATGTTCTATTGCGACTTCTTCCTTGATTCCCTTCTACCACTGCTGAAATTTGAGAACTTTGAGTGTTGGTCACTCAATTAATGAAATATGATATTTCCTTTCTCTAAATTCTCCTCAGGTTGGCAGGAAAACCAACTATGATACCACAGTAAAATCCCCACTAATTTTTTTTTGGAAACACCGACCATGCTGAGAGGGGGGGTGAATCAGTGTAGGTATCCTTTTACACTTCTTACAAAACACCTTAGTTAGAAATCACCATTTACTCATTATTCATTAATTTTATTTACAACTAACATATCTCAGTAGAAAACATCATTAATAAACCATTAACATAAATAACATAAGGAACACAAGATATATTCATAAGTTTCTTTTTTATTATGAACTACAATCCTTGGGGTTTATCAGGATCAACTAAAAAGAGAAAAAACTCCACAAGAACACCAACTCTCAATGCAAGACACAACTTCCAGATCTTAGCACCAACTAAAATGTGAGAAATCTGATCCTCAAGTACAAGACCCTTCTTATGGAAGGAACAGAATATGGCAACAAGTATGCGACCTATCAATAGTGTAGCATGCGTATGTACATGACCCGCCTATACTGCAACATGCATATGTACGTGCTCTTCCTTCTTTCAGCCCGCGTACACCTTCAAAAACAATGATTTCTGAAACATCAACCTTATGTCCCTTCAGACCCTTTATGTCTTTGTCACATCCACTTGTGATCATCTGTCACTGCTCAATCTATACCATAACTAATCACAACATATCTATGCCATCCAACAACCTATGCATGATCCTCAACCATACACCATCACAGATCATGGATATCTCTCAATCAGAAAAAAACATAACTACTCAACCAACCAACTACCATATTTATACATCAATACAACCATACAAAGAATTCCTTGAGAATTCATCATAACGTGAGCAAGTCTAAACATCAAGACAATAGTTACACATACCAGAACCTATGTAGTAGATTTGAACCTGCAGAATGTTGATCTAGAATTTGCTTCAGACTTCAAGAATTTGGTAGTAGCTCTCACTCAAATTTTCATTTCCTTTCCAAATATATGCGCCCTTATATCCTTCATCCTGCGTACGCATGCGCCCTGGCCCACTGCAACCCATGTATTACTTCAGAAAGGTAGGGTTTTCTAAACCCCTAAAAATTTTGTCGTCAAAACCTTAGACACATGGAATTTCTAATGTGTCCATGAGTACCTACAATGAATGTTTCACCAGAATGGATCTTCAATATACTCAAGATATTCATTCATAAGAGACCCTTTCTCTCTTATTTATACTTCTCCAAGTAGCTTCCTCATTTAACCAACTATAACCAACTTCCTTCTTTTGGGGCCTAACCCACTTCTAACCACTTGTCCACTTATAACTACTTTCTCCAAAAATATTAACTTCTTCACTTCTAGTTGCAACTAATTTATTTTTAATTGTTTTCTTGTTGCAACTACTTAACCCATGAATAACCACTTTGACTAGTCAACTTCTTCTAGGAGATTTTAGAATAATTTGACTTCTTGACCTTCTAAGTGCTTCTAGACAACACATGAGGGTTCTCCAACTTCATATGGCCATAACTATCTAATCATGAGGAGTTATGTGATGTTCCACATATCACCTAAAATGACATGGAAAGCATTATCCATCTAGAATAGTCTAACTTGCAGATTCATTGATATTCATTACATTATTCGATAATCAACCTTGGGTTCCTTAATCACACATCTAGGATGATTCCACAACTTAACCATTTGGACTTAAAAAAGCATCTTCCCATGAGGGCTTTCACGATAAGGGGACCAATTTGAAGTTCATGCATTTGTTAATTCCTATCAACCATGATAATATGACAATGATCAACCTTTACATCAACCCATCTATAAATCAATCCATATGGACCATTAACCCATGACAACACATCACTATGACACCTCATGACATTATCCCTCAGATATCAATTACATCTATGACCACATGATCCAACAATAAATACATCAATGATACAATGACAATACTTGACATCAACTCTTTGACATCAATCCTTTGACATCAATGATAACATAATCCAACAATCTCCCCCTTTGGCATTGATGGAAACAAAAACATTGATGTCAACACCAATCATTGATGTCAAAACCAATCATTGATGGAAACACTTGGACATGGAAATGCTCCACATCAACATTCATCTCTCCACATCAATGGAAAAGGGTAGTTCTCTCCTTGGGGATCCTCCCCCTTCCTGAAATCTTCTTGGGGTTGCTCCCCCCATCTGGATGCCTTTGAGATTCATATGAATAATATCTCCCCCTTTGGACAAGGGATATCACTTTGATGCTATGATGATGGCATAGCTTCCAATCATCTCTCATCCTGGAATTATGTTTATGCAACCAATCATGGAAAGAAGAGTAACTCCCCCTATGGGCATGTCTCCCTATATCTTCTCTGTAAGATGAACAATATGATACCACTGCAATCTACTTCTGTTGGAAATGCTTCTACTCAACTGGAACATAGATCAACTTCTCAAGAATGATATTATCTTCCTATGATGATCCTTGGACCTGTCCATGCATCAAACATGTGTCATACCATACATCATGAATCAAAAGAAATTTTAACAATGAATAGAGAATTGTGAACAAGACATCTACATCATGTGCCATATTCTGTGCTAACCATGCACAATACCCATGTACATCAATACCATACAATATACTGTAATATATCATCAATGAAATGTATCAACCATATGCCAAGAACATGTGCCAACTTTGTACCAACCATATATCAAGATCAACCGACCATGTGCCTGAACCAAGTGTCATATCACTCATGATATGTCTCTGTCATAAACCAAGTGACACAATCCAAGAAAATGTATCTCGCCCATCAAGCATCAATCTTGTACCATATACCATCAACAAGTGCATCAACTATGCATCAAACTTGTATCATCACCGGAAACCAAGCAAGTGGATCAACTATGCACCAAACCTCAATAAGATATCCATACACATATTCCAAATCATCCATAAACCATGTGCCTATGATACTACTAAGGAAGTGGTTCTAAAAAACAACCAAATCTGTACCAATCATGCAACAACTATAGAACAAGTTATAACTCACCACCTCATCCACTACATGTCCCAATATGTATCTCAACCACATGCCAAATGCATGTATCAAGATATCCAACAAGTATGCTTCTAACAATACATCATAAGATATATCAATGGAGCTCACATATGTACCAGCCATGTACTACAACATATTTTCCTCATAAATCATTCACTACAACAAGTACTAAGCAACCAATAGTTCCTTTACACATGTACCAAAAGTGTGCCTCAATAGATAAATGATATACCTATAACTATCATCACATCAACATGATATATCTCATAAACAAAGTGCCATAACTTCACTGACATAAACAACATTGTTCCTTAATAGAAAAATGTCTCAATCCACATTCTACGGTTAGTACCCTTCATCCAACATATGCATCATGCATATGCTTCAAAACTCAACCATATGTCATCACCATACATACATCAAATACACATGTAAGAATATAATCATTAAAACCTGCAACAAACCATGTTATACCATGCAAAAACAAAGTTATACCATCAAACCATGTTGCAACTCATCTGCATAGCCTTCTTTTCCAAGGATTTTACCACAGGTACATGGCATGTTCCACAGCCAAATCACATATGTACACAACATTTCTATATATCATCTCACATATGTACACGACTTCTTCCAAAGGAACCCACGTATGCTTCAGAAAATGTCAAGCTTGATCTTTCCTCATGGTTGTCATTCTGTTCTGGTTGTTTAGTCTTCTTCATCCACTTTTGAGAGTGCCCTAGCTTCTCATAACTTGAGCTCTGAGCTTCCATGTTTTCAACATTGTATTTCTTCCTCATTTCATACGCTCTTATTTCCATGCTATATCAAGCACTCCTCATGGACTGTCTTCTTGTGTTCCAACAATCCTAGGATTTGTAACCAAATCCACTACAACTATAACATCTCATGGAGTGACAATGTGCAATAATGTGTCCTACTTGATTATATCTCCAACATCTTAGGATGTTATGGTTTCTTCCAACATGTCTCCTTGCATAATGTATGCAATCCAAATCTTTGTGACCATATTCATTACATGAGAAGCAGTGACCATGAATTTTTTTTTCATACCTTTGCTTTTGTGTCCACCTTGAAGGTGTATCTTTCTAAATTTTCTTTGAGGTGTAAAGATGGCTTCTTCATGAATTATTCCGAGGGATTCCTTTCTTTGTGTAGGTGCTTGACTTGCAACTTTTCTTTCACCTTTTGAGAATGAAGGAATTGCCTCATGCTTCTTAGAAGTGTTGGATTCAAAGTGTGGAGATTATTTGTTGTATCCAAGACATGATTTATCATTAGGTGATCTTTGACTATTCAAGATTTCATCCAAGACTGTTGAGTTGTTCATGAACTTGATGTGAGTATATGACTTGTCTACTTTCTTTATGAGATCAACAACTTCAACTTCCAACTTATGGGATGAATATTCCTTTTCATTTACTTGATTCTCGAATAGTTCCTCTATCCTTTTGGATTTTTCAATTTTGGTCTTCATATTTACATTAACTTCAAGAATTTTGCTAAGCTCATCATCTACCTTCTTCTTTTCTTCAACTTTATGAATTATTTCATTCTTTTGTCTTTTGTTATGTTCTTCTTTTTATTCTAATTGAGTCTTTTTACTTTCTTCTTGTTCTTTGAGAATTTTCTCTAGTGCCATGGTATGCCTTAGGTACTTTTCTAGGAATTCCTTAGTGTATTTTTCAAGATACTCAAAATCAATTGAATAATGTCCTATTTCCATGCTAACGTCATCTAACTTAGATAAACCTTTTCTTTAAACTTCAATAACTCTTCTTCTTCATCTATAAGATAATTGTTGGTTGATTCTACACAAACTACTTCTATATTTTCTTCTTCACTTGCGGGAGAACATTCAACATGATCACACTTATAATTATTGAAATCATAGGTTTTTGGAGAGTCTTTACCTTCATTTTCCTTGATGGACATTTTTTCTTGATAAACCTTTTCTATCTTCAACCATAGATCCTTGGTGGAAGTACATTGTCCCATGATTTCTTTGACATAACCCGGGAGTCCATTTAAAATGGTTTTGAGAGCTACTGCATTGTTCTTCTTTTCTTCCTTTTGAGATGCAAATTTTGACTTATTTTTCAAGGGAGATGATCCACCAATAGTTTCGTTCCAAAAACCTGCTCCTTTTTCCTTCAAAAACCCTTTCATTTCTAATATCCATGATGAGTAATGTGTCTGATCAAAGAGGGGAACTTCATCTGCATGTTCATCCATTTTTGTGTCCATGGATCTCCTTCAAGCTTGCAAGGCTTATGGTGAAGGCCTACTTTGATACTAATTGTTGGACACACCAACCACACTGAGAGGGGGGGTGAATCAATGTAGGGATATTTTTACACTTCTTATAAAACACCTTAGTTAGAAATAAACATTTACTCATTATTCATTACTTTCATTTACAACTAACATATCTCAGCATCAAATATAATCAATAAACCATTACCATAAATAACACAAGAAACAAAAGATATATGTCTAAGTTTCTTTTGTATTATGGACTACAATCCTTGGGGTTTATCAACATCAACTGAAAACAGAAACAACTCCAAAAGAGCACCAACTCTCAATGAATAACACAACTTGCATATCTCAACACCAAATGAGATGTGAGAAATCTAATCCTCAAGTACAAGACCCTACTTATGGACAGAACCAAATCTGCCAACATGTACGTGACCTGTCAATAGTGCAACATGAGTATGTATGTGACCTACCTATAGTGCAAAATGTAAAGGTACACACTCTTCCTTCTGTGAGACTACGTACACCTTCTGAAACTTCAACCTTTTGGCCCTTCAAACCCTTTCCGCCTCTGTCACATCCACTTGTGATATGTCACTCCTCAATCTGTACCATAACCAATCAGAAAAAATCTATGCCATCCAACAACCTATGCATGCTCCTCAACCATACACCATCACAGAACATGGATATTTCTCAATCAGAAAAGAACAAAACTACCCAACCAACCAACTACCATATTCAGACATCAATAAAACCATACAAAGAATGCCTCAATAATTCATCATACCATGAGAAAGTCTAAACATCAATAAAATATTTACCCATACTAGAACCTCTGTAGTAGATCTGAACCTGTAGAATAATAATCTGGAACTTGCTTCAGACTTTAGGAATCTGAAAGTAGCTCTCACTCAAGTTTTCATGTCCTTCCCAACTGTGCATGACCTTATCTCCTTAATCTCTCATATGTACACACCCTGGCCCACTGCAACCCACATACTACTTCAAAAAACTGGGGTTTTCTAAACCCCCAAAACTTTCATCATCAAAACCTTAGACTTATGGAACTTCTGATACATCCTTGAGTACCTGCAATGAATCTTTCACCATAATAGATCTTCAATATACTCAAGAGATTCACTCATAAGAGACTCTTTCTCTCTTATTTATACTTATCCAAGTAGCTTCCTCATCTAACCAACTCTAACCAACTTCCTTCTTTTTGGGGCTAACCCACTTTTGACCACTTGTCCACTTATAACTATTTTCTCCACAAATAATAACTTCTTCACTTCTAGTTGCAGCTAATTTATTTTTAATTTTTTTCTTGTTGCAACCACTTAACCCATGACTAACCACTTTGACTAGTCAACTTCTTCTAGGAGATTCTAGAATAATTTGACTTCTTGACCTTCTAGGGGCTTCTAGACAACACATGAGGGTTATCCAACTTCCAATGACCATAACTCTCTAACCATGAGGAGTTATGTGGCGTTCCACATATCATTGGATATGGAATGAAAAACACTATCCATCTACAATAGTCTCACTTGAAAATTCATTTATATTCATTACATTCTTACATAATCAACCTTGGGTTCCTTAACGACACATCTAGGATGAATCCACCATTTAAACATTTGGACTTCACAAAGTGTCTTCCTATGAGGGATTTCACCATAAGGGGACCACTTTGAAATTCATCCATTTGGTAATTCCTATAAACCATGATAAGACAATAATCCTCAACCTTTACATCAACCCGCCTATACATCAATCCATCTGGAACAATAACCCATGAAAACACATCACTATGACACCTCATGACATTATCCCTCAAACATAAATTACATATATGACCACATGATACAACAATCAATACATCAATGATACAATGAAAATACTTGACAACAACTCCTTGACATCAATGACAACATAATGCAACATTTTTTTTATTTTTACTAAGTTTAGTAGTGTGGATATTTCATCAAACAGTTAGTTATCACATTGAATATCCCATTTTATAGCCATCTTCCCTTTTGCGGTAATATATTTATGTTACAGAGTTTTTGTCAAACACTTTGAGGACACCCTCAAAACTCAAGATAAACCTCCAGGTTTTCTTGTTTTTATTATATTTTTTGTTTATTGGAGTTTCTTGATGGTATATCAATGTATAAACACATGATAGGTGGCTAAGAAATATATATAAAGAAAATATTTCATAACATAAATAATATGATAGAAATACTTATAAAGAACAAAGATACTTTGTTTTAGAAAATAACAATGCATAATGGCCAGGGGGTGTGCCCTCCTCCTCTTATAACACTTTGTTCACCCTTTTACCTTTTTGTGACCCTTTAACTTCAAATATTAAAGTGACCTTTATAATGTTTTACTGACTATTAGTCACAATGTCACTTTATAGCCCTTTTCCCCTTTTTCCTAATGTCACTTTTGAAATATAACATTTTAGACCTATAAAGTGACATAAAATAACCACCTTGACCCCCTTTTCTTTGTTTTCTATAGCCTACA
>ML797726.1:521533-536854 GCA_009831015.1 Picea engelmannii
AATATGATTCACCATATGCTACTATTCAATGTGTGAGTTAATATTGGTTGTGTTGACAACAACTCTTTGTTTGATAAGTATTTGCGGAGTTGTTAATTCCTCTTTTGATATTGGTATTGACGCTTTGTTTGAGAAGTATTTTGCAGAGTTGCTAATTCCTTTTTAAAAGTTTTGAATATTAGTTCCAATTTCTAGTAACATCATCCTTTTTTAAAAATAGAAATCACTAATGGAAAGTGGAGATGCCACACTAGCTGAATGTCTTATTTTTTATGAAGAGGACAATAAAGTAAATATCGATATTCCATGTTCTTGTTATGGCATCTTGAAGGTACGAGGTTGAGGGGGGATATAAGATAAGAATATTACATAATGATGACTATATATATATATATATATATATCACAACGTGTCTCTCTTCCTACATGTCAAGAAATGGTAACATTTTTCTTATATGTTTTCAACATATTCATAGACATCTTGATAAATTGCACAAGATTCATCATTGATTTGTTGTCTTTGTTTTCCTATATTATATTTGTAAATGTTTGTATTGTTTTAATATTTTTTATATACAGTAATATTACTTGATTTTTTGTAATTATAAAGGAACAACGCCCTAGGGCACTTCTCATGGAGGAATACATGATTGTACAAGCTCTTGTTCAAGAACATGGAGGGAATATTGATGATCAAGTTAATGATCCTATGGAAGAAGATGATGATTCTAATAAAAAAGTTGAAGAAGATGGGAAAAATATATTGATCTAGGAGTCATTTAATAATGTTGGAATGGACGGTGATGACAACCAACTTGATGGTGTTTTTGATATCTCTCTCCTATATTGTTCTTGGTGAACTTAAAGGTTATGAATAGTTTTCCAAACACTTGTGTCACACAGTTGTTAAGGTATGTAATATATTTTGTCACACTTAGTACATGATGACAATGACTTTCTTTTTTCCTCTATTTTTATTGTTAGTTGATCATCTGTAAAATTTCGATGCAATATGTATGCTCAATATTCTTTACATTAAGAAATATTGATTTTTTATGTTGTAGATTGTTAGGTAACTAGCACAACCACTTTGATAATGTGGTTGATATACACCGATAGGCCCCATATCAACCACTCTACGTCACCCATGTTTTTAGTTTTTCAGTGTCACTTTTGAATCATAATAAATAAAATGTTTATGGATAAGCTTCCACATCTAAACATGCCAAAATGTTCTCGAGGGAATTAGTTGGGTTTAGCCTCCTATACTTAATACATCTTAATACATCAATGGTTGGTAAAATGAAATTGGGTGGTCGCTCGGTGTACGTGCACTTTTCCCTATTGCATATACATGTATCATAACATGGACATGGGAACAATCTCTCCATTGAAATCATTTATATTGTACCTCCAAAGAGAACAATATCTAGTTTTTTTTAGCCACTCATAGAATTTTCTCAACGCCAAATTTTCAACACCTCTTAATATTTCATTTCCTCCTCCTATCTGATCATCCTTCTATTCTCCTTGATATCCCAACTATTACAGATCGAATTTGCATGACGAACATAATTTGTTTTTAGTTGTAGTGATTATTTCTTTGGATCATTCATACATACAAGCTATGATATCAGATTTTCACAAGCTCGTACTCAGTTTCTTCATTTGTCTTGGCTTATGTTTTTAACCTTTGAAATAAAATTTTGAAATTTGAAAATCAAAATCAATTTCCCAAACGACTATGGGACTAGGAACCTTTTGTTGTATATCATCAATGTCTTCGTAGAATATATGTACAACTAGAGTTAAATTCAGGTCCACCATGATGTCAAAATTCGAATAATTTTCTCAAACATTCATAAACAACATATTAAAAAGGTTAAATATTTTGAATATTGATCTTCAGCTTTCATAGAAACCTAAAAAGTTATTATAGCCTTCGACGATTGATTTATTTGAAGGAAAATACCTTTTTGTTTGGGGATAAAAATTGCGGGACATATGACTTCGGATTTTTGTCTACGACTCATACGAATCAAACCTATTTAAATTTCGATGGACCAACGATGATATACAACAAGACAACAACCAAATCAACTCATACAACTTTCGTGTCAAAACCCCTTACATGTCAAAAGAATTCAAAAACTACAAACTCCTTATAATTAGGTTATTTCGCAATAGTTGAAGCTAGAATACCCTTATTAAGTAAGTGGAATATTCTTACTAGCACTGAGTAGAGTTTTTGTTGCGGTGTAATCGTGTGTGAGATTCACAAAAATGAGATTACACTTCCCATTATAGTCGTGGAGTTTCATATGATTTTCAGATTTATGCTATACATTTACAAAACAAAATGTAAACCTAACAAATTTAAAGATTAACTATTTTGATATATAAAATCGAACTATTTTGCTAAAGTATTATGTGCAATTGCATAAAATCAAACCTAAAACCCTATTCTTAATGAATATATATAAACCTAAAAACTTAAAACACTAATTATGAGACTTGTGGATAAAATTAATAAGGATAAATTGGAAGCCAAATTCATTTTAAAACCACAATAAGGCCCTATTTGAATCGATATTATCTCGTAAGAAGCGATATTATCTCGTAAGAAGAAAGTTAAAAAAAAAAAAATCAAACTTAAAACCCTATGCTTAATGAATATATACTAGTTACTTGTTAACCAAAAAGAAAAAGAAAGAAACTACATCATATTATGTTAATTATTAATTACCATAGCATTAACAAAACTTCAAAATTTGAATGTTGATTCTTCTAATTTGAATATGGACTCCTAATTCAGATCGATCTATACATAAAACATTCCGAATGTTGATTCTTATAATTTGAATTTCGATACCTAATTAAGATTGATCTCTACCAAAAAAAATATCCCCTCACCTGGCTGTAGAGCACATTGCTTCTCTCCTGACTGTAAAGATCTTTTCTTTCTCTAGGTGCAATTAACATGATTGTCAATAATTAAAAACTAAAAAAATTGCAAGATTACAAATATTGAAAATATAAATTGTATCTGTTCTATAAGATTTTTTGAGATGTCGATCAACTGCAGTATACAAAAAAATAAAT
The DNA here is from genome assembly GCA_009831015.1 of Picea engelmannii. NCBI lineage: Eukaryota > Viridiplantae > Streptophyta > Pinopsida > Pinales > Pinaceae > Picea > Picea engelmannii. Next base: position 524,635 of record ML797726.1, read on the forward strand.
TAATGTCAGTTGAGTGCGAATTCTTCTGAAATTTAAGTGCTAAAACGTTTTAATGGATTCTGAAACTTGCTTCTGAACCACTCACGTGGAGAAACAAACAGGCCTGGGTATACGTGTATGTTTTGTATAAGGGGACCATGAAATCCTGGTGTCCTGCTTATCATTGTTAAATTTACCAGGCCACCACTGACCTGACTCATATTGAAGACAAGCGCCTAGGTTTTCCAATCTATATGTTTCTGATCATTCCCTGTCGCAAGAACTCTAATTATTATAGAATTTAACATGAATACGGAACTCGATCCATTAATATTACTGCCATGAGTACCGTTATGATGAATAAAGGTTCAATGGTCGCCCCACATGCATGAAAAACCTAAACATGTGTGTATATTGGAGATCATAATCCAAAGAAATCAATTCCATAAATTTTAAAGAGAGGGAGGAATATCTTACCTTAGCCTTTTTCCCAGTCTGTAATCCTGCTTGTGCTCCAAATGCATCCAATATGTCTGCAATTCATGTGCAATAATAATATGTATCAGATAACCTAAAATCATAATAGTAACTACAGGTATATAATGAGAAATGTGAGAGGTGGGCATAAATTTAAATTCTAGGCATGGCCGTAAATTTAACGCAGGCCATGCCACGATTCACACTCTGTAAAAAAAAAATGAATGGATGCACAGTGATCACACTCCGTAAAAAATGAATGGTTCCCCGATATGATAAGTGTGTTAAAAAAATGAATGGTTTCCCCGATATGATAAGTGTGTTAAAAAATGAATGGCTTCTCAAGATATGATACGTGTGTTAAAAAAACTAATGGTTGCCCACAGATCACACTTTGTAAAAAAACGAATGGCTTCCTCAATGTGATACATGCATGGTAATGAGGTTGAAGTACTGCATGATGATCATCCAAAACGTGGCAATGAGATATTAATCCTTGTTAATCCTCTTAATGTGGAAATTATACCGGCATTACAATAATTTTTTAATATTATTAGGTAAATGTAAAAAAGTAAACAAGTTAATGGATACATTCATAAATGCAAGCAAGTTATGAACAATAAATCCTATTCATTGATTTGGGAGGATGACTAAGAATATGCCAACATCTTCAATTGTTAACCATCAAATTATGATTTAAGATTAAAAGGTCATTAATTCTGTCCATTTGAAATAGGTGTATGCCTATCGATGTAAATATATGTTACCATCCTCAAATGTTTTATGTGGCACATACCAAGATTTACATGCCATTATGAAATATATTAGAATGGAGTATCAAGTTATTCATGTATGTCCTGACAATTATTTTCTATATTATGGAGAACATGCTTCGAAAGAAGAATGCTCGAAATGTCAAATTAGTAGATATTGAACTGATCAAGTAACAAAAAAGGTGTCTCACTAGGTTCTTCATTATATTCCCATAATTCCATGCTTGTGTTGATTGTTCAAGTGAAAAAGAATAACACAGTTTGTGGATTACCATGCAAAGAACAAAAGTAAATATGGTGTTCTTGATGGATCTTCATTTAAGAAGATAGATGAAATATGGCCACATTTTAAAGACAAACCTCGTAATCTTAGACTTTCATTGGTATCTAATTGTGTCAATACATTTGGAGAGCTCAGATATACTTACTGAGTGTGGCATGTTTTTGTTATCAACAATAACATTCCTCCATGGATGTCAATAAAGAGGGAGCACATAATGTTGGAAATGATTGTTCCAAGTATTTGTTTAGAATATTTTTTTTTAACACAGTAACATCTCATTTGTCTTGTTTGTTTCATAATTATATCTTATATTTTTTTGTTTACTCATATATGTAGTAATTATGTATTGTATGTTCAATCAATTAGGTAAGTACCAAGTCAAAGATATGAATGTATATATCAAGCATCTTATCAATGAGTTACTAGATTTATGGAAGGGAATCACTATGTATGATATCTCTAGACCAATAGGTGCCCAAAGGGAATTTAAATTCATGATTGGACAATTCAATCAAGATGCCCCAAGGCTAATACATTTATGTGGTATGTTATAATGTTACACTACACTTTAATAGTGTTTAATTTTATGAAGTTCATATCATGCATTATTTTTATATAATCCCTTCATTAAACATACTTAGAATAATTGATATAAAATTCAATCCATCTCTTGTAGGTCTTCAAACAAAGGGTAAATTTCCATGTCCAGTTTGTGGTCCTAAGTTGAAATCTCATCGTTCAAGAAATTTAGGAAAGGAGGTTTTTGATGAGTATAGGCACTTCCTCTCTAAGAACCATAGATATCGAAGTACCAGTAAATATCTTTTCAATGGGAAAAAAGGAACTGGATTAAAACCACAAATAATGACACCTCGTCTATGACAGTTGCAATATAATAGAAATCATCAATGTATATTGGATCAAATCGTCTATGTATCATACATGCAATGTTTGGAATATTTTATATTTTTATTTCATTTTGTTCATTGTACTAATTGACAAGTATTGTTGTAATATCTTTAATTTATATGCTTCACCTTGAAGGTTGTCATGAAGGAATTAATAATGGGTCTCTTCCATAAGGAATTAAAATTTATCTCGTACAATTCAATAGGATCCCCTACTATGAGCACATAGAAATTGTTCATTTGTTTGATACAATGCACATCAGGAAGAATGTAACAAAAATATTTCGTGAATCTTAGATGGAAGGAGTGACAAAGATTTTTTTTTCAAGATTTGTAATGACATTATGCGGGTCAATCATGCAATGCAAAGTGTGATTCATTCAAATAGCGATGCAGACGACCAAAATTTAAGAACCCTTCCATGGTTAATGAAAGAGAAACAAAGAAATGATGTAAAAGAGGTTACTGAAAAAAATAAATTTCTCACTAGATTTTATTCAAACATAAAGAATATCCCAACAAAGAAAGGTGAATTAGGTGGGGTAAAAACTCATTATTGGCATACCTTGATTAAGGTAATTATTTTGGTGTATATATTTCTATATTGGTGAAACATCTTGTTTGTGTTTTTTTTCTACTATTTGGTAATAAACAATGATTCATTTTTTATGTTACAATATGTTCTACTTCTATCTCTCCGAGACAAATTTAACAACAATGTCAAACAAGTTATATATGATCTTGGAAAATACATGAGGTAAAGGGAGATTTATACGCAAAGTGTAATTTGTTCAATTAATTGTACAATTTATATTTGACTGCATGTGTTTTACTTGTAATGTAGTACTATATACTTTTTTGTTGAAACCTGTGATTTGCTTGCATCATTTGTATATGGATGTCATCTAAATAAATCAATAAAGAATATATAAAGTATTGGAGGTTACAAATTCCTCGTCTAATGTCTGAAATGAAAAAGTATCTACCTCCAACATTTTTCAATGCACAAGAACACTACCTTGTACACCAAGTTGAGGATATCGAAAAGTGTGGACCTATACTCACAAGGTCAATGTGCATAGTTGAGAGGTACTTGAAATCATTGAAGGCTTTGGTTAGAAAAAGAGCACATCCCGAGGGTTCTATGGTAGAGTGTTGGAGCAGGAATGTTTTGGAGAACAGTGCAACAAACGATGCAAATTGGATCAAGAAGGAGAGCGTGCCATATTTTGAGGAAAAGCAGAGTGTGCAGCAGGGTTTGTGGAAGTCCAACGCAGATGTGGACAAACCTAGCCATGTTAGGGTTAGGGTTTTGGATTCATATTGTAAGGGTTTAAATTTTTTTTTGTAATATAAATAGAAGAGGTCTAAGGTAGAATGAGGCAGCTATCTATGTATCCCATCTATGCTTTGTGAGATCTTTGTGTGAATTTTTTCATACTTGAAGAACCTTTTTGTTGAAGTTTGTTTGAGAGTTGTGGAACTCATATGGAGTAAACATGGAGATGTAGCTGAGGGTCAGGTCACAATATGTGGATCTTGGTGCGACACTGATCCACCTCACTACTCTCTATTATGATGTAATGTGCACAATGCATTTTGATGAATAAGAAAAGAAGTAGAAAATACGTGTGGATGTAGCCCTAGGGGGGGGGTGAACCATGGTAAAAATCTGTTTGCAATGTGTCTAAATGTATTTATTATTTATACAACTACGATTGAATGGTTAGATAGATGAATGAATGATTTTAATTACAGTGCGCACTAGAATAGATATGAAGAATTAATGTTATGAATGAATGATGGATCTGATATGCATGGTGAAGTATAAATAGAAGTAAGAAGAACCACCCCAACCCATTCCATGACTACAGACATCTGCTTCATGTAGTCACCTGTAAACCATCTCGGGGGAGATTTCATTGTGCACTATGTGTGTGGTGTAACCTTCTGGTCTACCAGAAGGGTCGATGGTGAAAAGGGTTTTGTTGGAGAACTAATGTAGAAGCCGAGTTAGCCCATACGCCCAACAAATGGTTTTGTTGTTGGCTAGAACTTAGAAGGAGAGCCAAGAAGGGGCTTGCTGAAGAAGATGCAATGGTAAAAAGGGATGTCCAGGCCATGGAATCCTACGAAGAAAGAGATTGAAAGATGGTTGGAGACAAAGTAGTTGGAGTTTGCGCAGAAAGATAATAAGGGTTCCAGGTATACACCGCACCATTATCTACAGAGGTATGTGTTTACTGATTTGCATGAAGCATTCTTCTTCTATTTTCTAGATTTATTGCAAGAGTGGATATTAAGGTTGAAGGATACCCATCCCACAAATCAGATTAGACCTGTTGAAAGGACTTCTTAGTATATTGTATAGTTGGAAAGGACTAATAATAAATTCAGATGCGTAGTAGATTTATGGTTGGACAATATTATTGTAGGGATTATTACTAAATTTACAGTAGATACAACAGTCATATAATGTTGCAAAGAAACATTTCTTGAAGGGACCGAGAGGGAGGTAAATCAGGTCTCTTTACACGTCGATGAAGATATCATTACATGATAAAGGTGTGATGACCATGGAATCATACAACTAGATCACTCTATGTGCATGGCGGATTTGGGGGAAGCACTAAGGAGGATATGAGATATGGAGAAGGCTCTGGAGAGAAGCCAAAAGAAGGAAGCAATGGACCCCATCATGATAGATGATGAGAAAACCAGGGAAATCATAAGGAATGCAGGTGTGACGCGCATCGGATGACCCTACTAGTAAAATATGAATAGTAAGAAGAGGGAAGTAGTTGAGCAAGAGGGCTTGGAAAGTGATGAGCAAGAGGAAGAGGATATCCACGCCATGGGGCAAATTGAGGATATTTTTCCTGCCACATAAGAGAGGAAAACCAGAGGTCATGGGTTTAGTGCAGAAGAAGGATCCCCAATCCTGATTTGAATTAGTGTGGAACCCACAACCTCATGTGCGACAAACATAACTGAAGAAGAAAAATAAGTTAACCAACAAGTAATTAGTGGTAGAATAATTTTTCTGGGACGTGGTTCTAGTAGCAAAAGTGCAAGTTCAACAAGTAGCGGTCAAGTATCTACACCATGCAGAGGTGGTAGTTCAGTAAATTTCACAATGGAAGGACAAGATCCAACAATTAGGTTACCATAGTTCTGAGGGGGCAACTCAGATGATCTGGAGAAACATTGTTTCAACTATGAGAAGATATGGGCAGGAAAGCAGATTACATATAAGGATACACAAATTTCATAGTTGGAAATCACTTTTAGAGACTTCACATTTGACTGGGACATGGGTCTCTCAAAAAATAATCTGACTGGAACAACTACAACTGTAGCAGATGTGAAGAGTCAGTTAATCAATGAATTTCATAAACCTAGCTCAAAAGACCAGTTTATGAATGAAATTATATAGATCAAGAAGAAACTAGGAGAATTGGTCTAGAAAGTGGACCAAAAATTCAAGAGGCTAAAAGAAATTCCAAACTCAAGGTGAGGCCCTATAGGAAACCTTACAACTAGAGGAAAACCAATACAAACATATAGATCCAACTGTGGTAGAGCTGAAGCAATATTTGAAGAAATTAACATTCTAGTTGAATCAGAACAAAGGAAAGGATAAAAGAGAAGATGTATGGTTTACAATGTGTAGGATAGAAGGCCATCACAAGAATGAGTGTCCGTTGTTTTCACAGTATATTGGAGTCAGTATGCCAAACCCTTTAGCTTCAGGAGGACCATGGTGCAAGATTTGAAAAACACATGGGAATGATCCCTATCAATGCCCCCTAAGGCAGAAATATCAGACATTACCAAAGAGCACATTTTGTAACTTTTGTAAGACAGTTGGACATGAAGACAATGACTGGAGAACCTTGGAGATGATGAAAGAAATGATTGGAGATACATATAGGGTGAAATATGAACATGTAATAGGACAATCTGCATAGTAGCTGCAGTATAGCACTGCAAAACAACCACAGTACCATCGCACACAACAATTTGCAGCACAACAATAGTATAATGCACAACAGTTTCAAGGGAAACAACAATATAATCCTGCACAATAGTTTGCAACACCATAGCAATAAAATAACCAAAAGTCTCAGTATAATAAAGGACCTCAGTATAACACATTGCGCGGGGATAATCAGGGAAACAAAGGAGGCTTCATAGGGGGATTTCATGGAGGAAGAGGCTTTGGAGGAGTTCGAGGAATAGTAGTATGTCATAACTGTCAGAAACTAGGGCACTATGCAAGAGACTTCCCACAACCACCTACGACATGTATGTACTATCGCGCAACAAACCATCAAACAAAATATTGTCCTACACTTTTGATAAAGATATGGGACAAGAGGAACCAAACTAATCAGAACGTAGTATGGATCCAGGTGGAAAATAGAAAATAAGATGGGAAGAAGATTAATATAGTTACTAGAGGTGGAGCTAAGACAGGATAAGATTCATCCAAGAAGGATCAAGACCATTACCATTGGGTCAGGAAGAATACAACGCCTGAAAAAAAGTTTGATGCGTGCAAAGAAAAAAAGATATTCAAGGAAGCTAGACACAAGATCTTGAAGGAAAACATTATGTCCACTTCAGGAACAAAACCAGTAGATGAGATACCATTCTATGACATGCCTTCATTATTTGATCATACCAAGAAAGAGAAGTATTCAAAACAAGCAAGTAACTTAAGAAAATTCTTAGGAGCTTGTGTCAAATTGAGTGATAAAAATTCCTTACAAGTACTTCTTGATGCTTGAATCCGTCAGGACCGAAACAGAAACCTCACGAGGATGTAAATCCTCTTTCATTTTTATAGAGGTGGTACTCCTCTATAATTTATGATTTTCTTAGGATTCTAAATATTCAGAATACAGGACTTTGGATAAGTCTGTCGTGGTAATCAAAGAAATAAAAGATTGCAAGAAAATTAAAAATGAAAGGAAAATGTTTTTTATTTTCTTTTAAAAGGAAGTTCCTAAGAAAGGACCAGGAACAAAGCACATTCACACATTTAAAGAAAATAAGAAAAAATTCCTTACATCCATCATAGTTTGACTAAAGATTTTTTATCACATAAAAATAAAAAGAAGATGGTCTGCATGCATAAGAGAACTTTAACAGAGTGAACATGGGTAGCTCAAATAAAGATAATGATATATCAACCTCAAATACTTTATATTATGAAACCAAGGTTACAAAGAACAATCAAGATTGTTCCCAAAGTATCTCTCTTGAAATTTATAAAAAATATATTGTTTGTTACATATTCTTTGAAATTTAAAATGCGTTGGTCTTAAAGACTGGGATTGGGGCTCCCACGTACCATAAAGAAAATAAATACAAGAAATAATCTCTTAGAAGGAAGACGGTGGGCGGTATAAGAATACCAAGACCTAGTAAGAAGAAAAGAGGAGTTATCCATCTTCGGTTACACTTTTCTAGTGAAAGAGCTGGAATAATTGGATGGAGGACTTGATAAAGAGAAAGAAGGATGTGATCAACATAAAATTACTATGATGGTCTCTCGTGTGTTCATTTTCTTGTGGGTGTCCTTTTATTGTCTTCATTGATGGTTATAGGAACTCTCTCAACTGTTTCTTGCCCTTCGGTGGTTATCTTGTCGATAGATTTCTTAAACCATTCTTCAATATAACTTTTCATTGGTGCCACGTTGATTTCATGCTGGATTTTTATGTTGAACAACTCGCCCTCCAAGTCTCTCAGATCAAGGGAAATTCGATGTAATTCTTCTTCAATGTCCTGATCTTTTATGGATTAATCCACTAGCTAGTTGTCTATGGCGTCCTCATCATATTCAAGTATACCATATAAATTTTCAATTAACAATCCTTTAAAAATATCAGCTTGCTCATCAAACCGTTGTTTTATTAGGAACAACGAGTTGAGGATCAATTTAGGATCTTGTTCTTCGTTAGTGCTTCTCACTAGGTCCACCTCCATGGGATTCTTTAATAGTTCTTAACTCCTTGATATGGCTTGGTTGTAGGCTTGGACAATGTTATTCAAGTTTTTTATCTTTTCTTTCCAGCACATGCTCAACTATTTGATCCGATTTGGAGAGGGAAGATCCTCCTATATTCTCTTTTGTTAAGAGCCAAATATCAATATAGCATAGAAAAACCTCATAATAAGTACTCAACGCCCTGAAAAAGAGATAATTTCAGATAATAAGCCTCTTCAAGGGGGCAACCTCCTTTTACCCCACATAAATGTTCAAGTACAAGATGATTCCAGATGAAAATGTCTCCTTGGTATATATAGGAGACTAGGAGGTATAATTACAATTAATGGAATGAAGCTGACATAAATAAAATAACATTACTAATGTAATATGCCCCAATTAAGGGGTAATGAGCCAATATTAGGGCTTAACATGCCCCTCCCCTTGAGACAAGCGTTGCCTACAATGCTTGAGTAACTCTAGATGCTTCTGTATAAAAGACTCATCTTACCAAGTGGAATCTTCAGCCGGTAGTTTCCTCCATTTAATGAGATACTCTGAAATGGATCTATTCCTCAGCTGGTGAATTCTTGTGTCAGTGATGGCTTTAGGCTCCAATATGATTTTTCCTTCCTCATTAAGTTCTGAAAAATATAGTTTGAACTAGGATCTTGTCGCCTATAACCTTCTTTAAGCATGAAACATGGAAAACTGGGTGTACTCGTGAAGATGCATGCAACTCCAATTTGTATGCCATAGTACCAATCTTTTGCAACACCTTATAAGGGCCATAGTACTTTGGTGATAATTTATTATCCTTCTTGGCTTGCTTGAGGGACATCTGTTTGTATGGTTGTAGTCTTAAAAACACCCAATCCCCTACTTCAAAACTTCTTTCACTACGATGTTGATCTGCTTGTTGTTTCATGCGATTTTGTGTCATGGTCACATTGTCCTTTACGATTTGGAGAGATTGTTGTTGATTCTCGATGTGATCTTCCACTATTTAAACCTTATATTTTTATTTTAGAGAAGAAGTTATGAAAGGAGGGTGGTATCCATAGAGTGCCATAAATGGTGTCATTTTTGTTGTAGTATGAAAGGAAGTGTTATACCACCATTCGGCCAAGAGTAGCCATTTGAACTATTGTGTTTGTTTATCAGAGACAAAGAAACGAAGGTATCCTTCCAAAAATTTGTTCACTATATCGGTTTGTCCATTAGATTGAGGATGATAGGATGAGCTATGAGCCAATTGAGTACCCAAACAAGAAAATAATTATGTCCAAAAATGTCCAGTGAAGATGGGATCTCTGTCACTTACAATAATATTTGGGTTGCTATGTAGCTTTTGAATTGTCTCCATAAATGCGGTGGAAATTGTACTAGCTTTGAAGGGATGAGATAGTGCACAAAAGTGTGTGTACTTGGTCAGTCTATCAACAATCACCATGATGACACTCTTTCCTTCAAACTTCGGTAACCCTATGATGAAATCCATGGAAACCTCCTCCCAATGCTGACTTGGGATGGCTAATGGTTGTAAAAGACCTGGCGTATTAATTGTTTCCACCTTATTTTGTTGGCAAACCAAACATTCTGCCACAAACCTTTGAACATCAGTTTTAAGGCCATCCCCAAAAAAATCCTTCTTGACTCTATGGTAGGTTTTCAAAAATCTTGAGTGCCCTCCTACTAGAGAGGTGTGCAATTCCAATAGTACCTTTTGTTTGATTTGGGAGTTATTACATAAATATAAGTGATCTTTGTACCATAGTGAATACTTTTTCCATGTAAATGTATCTGATGCACTGGAATCCTGCTACAAACTTTGAATGAGAGTCCACACTTTTTCATCATTCTTCCATTCATCCCTTACTTCTATTATCCAATCGGGTTGGATGATCAAGATAACACAGAGAAAGGCCTCAACATCTTCATCCTTTCTTGAGAGTGCATCTACCACAACATTTTGCTTCCCCTTTTTATAGATGATTTCAAAATCATAACCCAATATCTTGGCTACCCATTTTTGTTGTTCTTATGAATATATTCTTTGTTCCAAGAAGTATTTAAGACTATCATGATCTGTTTTGACCTTGAAGTGTCTACCTATTAAGTAAGGATTCCATTTCTTCAATGCATGTAGTATTGCCATCATTTCCTTTTCATAAATGGGTTTGTGTAAGTCCTTTCCCTTGAGTGATCGACTTTCAAAAGCTAGGAGCCTTCCTTCTTGCATTAGGATAACACCAATTCCATTTCCCGAGGCATCACATTCCACAATAAAGGTTTTTGTGAAGTCTGGAGTGGTCAAGACAGGAGCTTCGCACATCACCTCTTTAAGTTTTTCAAAATCTTTAGTTTCCTCTCGAGTCCATGAAAATGCATCCTTATTAGTTAGTGTCTTTAAAGGTGATTCTATTCTTCCATAGTGTCGAACAAACTTGCGGTAGTAACCTGTCAAACCCAAAAATTCTCTAAGATTATTCAATGTTTTGGGAATCGGCCAGTCCATCATGGCCTTAATGTTGTTAGGGTCTACCTTGACACCTTCATGAGATACAATATGACCCAAATACTCTACCTCCTTCACTCCAAAGAAACATTTGGATGGGTTGGCATATAGGTGTTGCTCCTTTAGTAGTTGTAGCACCTTGTCAACATGTCACACATGATCCTCCCAAGACTTACTATAGATTAGTATATCATCAAAAAATACTAACACAAATTTTCGAAGGAAGGGCTTGAAAATGGAATTCATCAACCCATGGAATGTGGAAGGTTCATTTGGAAGGCCAAAAAGCATGACCAAAAATTCATAATGGCCTTCATGAGTTTAGAATGTTGTTTTGGGGATATCTTCTTCCTTCATTCTAATTTGATGATACCCTGAATGAAGATGCAACTTTGTGAAATAGATTGATCCATGTAGTTCATCTAACAATTCATCAATGGCGGGAATGGGAAACTTAACTTTAATAGTGATCTTGTTGAGCTCTCTATAATCTGGACACATACGCCATGAGCTATATTTCTTGAATACCATTACCACTAGTGCAGAGTAAGAAATTTGGCTAGGTCTAATAATGTCAGCCTCTAACATTTCTTCAACCATGCACTCAATTTCACTCTCTGGGCGTAAGGGTATCTGTATGGCCTGATGTTAGGAGGAACACTCCCAGGAATTAGGTGAATTTCATGATCATGATTTCGAGTGGGTGGAAGACCTTTGGGAATATCTTCAAATACTTTGGAATGCTTATCAATGATCCCTTGGAGATCTCGAGGAATAGATGGCTTAGATGTTTGAACATCTAGTGAGCATAGTTGTGAAATAACACCTTGATGCCCCTTTTTCAATAATTTTGTCATGCCATTAGAGCTTATCACCTTACCGGTTTTCCCTGTGATACCTTTTAACTCAATTTCTTTTCCTTCCAATGAAAATTTCATGAAAATTTCTTGAAAATTAAAAGCCACTGTTCCTAATGATTGTTACCATTGGATTCCTAGTACAACATCTACACCACTCATGGGTATAGCAATCATTGGACTATTCATTACATATTCCCCCATAGTAAGATTGATCTTATTGCATTTTTCTGAGCAATTGATAGTTCATCCATCTGCAATCATTACTTGAAACTCTGGCGCTAGATATACAAAGCAATTGAGAGGTTTGGATAATTTATAGTGAATGAAATTATGAGTACTTCTAGAATCAATTAGGACTATTACCTTTCTCTTTTTGATGTATCCTTCGATCTTGAGGGTTTGAGGAGTGTTAATTCCAGCCAAT